>PVJL010003409.1:11338-151716 GCA_004026885.1 Lyroderma lyra | reverse complement strand
CTATGAGGGGGCGCATGCATCCGTACGCTCACGGCAGCCCTGTGTAGGACGGCCGGCACGTGGGGGCGGCCTGCGTGTCCGTCGGTGGGAGAGCGGGGCGCTACACGGGGTTACGCGGCCCGGCCAGGGCGGGGAACGGCATGGGTGTGCCTGGAGGGCGTCGTGCTCAGTAGAGTTCCAGACAGAGAAAGACAGACGCAGTGTGTGGAGTCTAAAGAACAAAATAAACAAACAAAACAGAAACAAACCCATAGACAAACTCATAGACACCGTGGCCGTTTTGATGGCTGCCAGATGGAGGGGAGGTTGGGGAGAAGGGTGAAAAAGGGGGAGCAGCTAAGAAGCCCAAACTGGCTGTTACACAGTTGTCATGGGGGCGTAGGGTACAGCCTAAAGGATATAGTCAATAATGTCGTCGTAAGTATGCATGGTGTCAGGTGGGTACCAGGTAAGGGAGGGGGTGGGGTCAAGGTGAAAACGGTGACGGGCCAGTTAGACAGTCGTGGGGGTGTTCAGGATGGCACTGAGAATGCAGCTAACAACGTGCTCGTAACTGCGAGGTGCCAGGCGGGCACTAGCCCTCTCGGGGGGGCACTTCACAAATTAGTAAAGTGTCTAACCAGACGCTGCACACCTGAAATTAATATAAAATAATACTGAATGTAAAATAAATGAAGCATAAAACCAAGCAAAATGTGACTTAAAGGATTTCATGAGAAAACACATGAATTTAACTTTGCTTACTTTACACGTTATTTGTTCTTTTCAAAAACAATTTTTTTTACACAAAAAACGAGAAGGGGCCTTTGTGTCCTGAAGGTGTGGTAATTAACAACACCCCATCCTGGCAAGACCTGGGGGGTGCTGGTGTAACCGGCGTTAGTCTTAGGACGGGCAGAGTGAAAAGCTCCACCAGAGGAAGGCGAGGCCCCCAAGACGGCCCGCGACACCCCCGTAAGCCCTCCTGCCGCAGGCGGATCACACGACCCATCTACTGGCGGAGACCGGCTCCCTGCTCTCTCCTGCGCTGGGAGATGGAATGAATGAAGTGTTCGCCTTGAGGCTTCTTTTCAGGTTTTGGGACACACAAAAATAACCCGCAGTCACCTGGTGGAAGCAACAACTTTTTTTTTTTTTTTTTTAAACCGAAATCCAGGAGGTGGAATTCGACAACGAAAAGGAAAGCAGTTGAAGGAGGCCAACGTGGAATCCACGCTGCCGACCAGGCTCGTTGTGCAGACCCCTCCCAGGGCTCTCAGTGCACCTGCTCTGGGGACAGACAGGGAGGTGGCACGAGCCTTGTTTGTCTCACAAGCTTTTCCCATCATTGCATGAAGTCCCCACCCACAAACACAATGCATTTCCGAGGCCGCACAGCTCCCGAGCTGACTCCCGGGTTGACAAATGGACACTTTGTTATTGCTGCTACAACATACCCATCGTGGGTATGCGGTAGTCGGGGCAGAGGGACACCTGGCGTGCGAGGGGTAGGGCCCCCTTGTACACATTTGGCATTAACTTCTTTTCTGGGTCATGCAGATCGGTGGTTCTCAAATGAATACAAAATCACATCTGGAGACATTTTTGATCATTACAACTGAAAGGGAGTTGCTGTTGGCATCTAGCAGGTGGGCGCCAGGGACGCTGCCCAACATCCTTCAACATACAGGCCAGCACCCCACAACACAGGATGGCCTGCCTCAAAGCACCAAGGGTGAGAAGCTTTCTTCCAGATGTGTTTTTAAAACTGAGGGGTGTTTGTAAAATCATTTTCGAAGATGGAATAGAAAATACCAGACTATCACATTCAGCATAAAATTTGTACCATAAACTTTTTCACATGTATGTGTCTGTGTGTATGTGTGTGTGTACACATGAGGTTGGACAATTAATTTTGATAATGCATCCTAAAGAAGTGCTGCACACCTCACTGCTGAACATCACTACGGTCACCTCCGAAGCGCCCCCCTTGGGAAGCTGGGCACCGACACCAGCGCCTAGTCCACCCTTCAAGGCCATTTTGGAACTCTTTTTTCTGGAATGGCCATCAGAGCTGTCGTTGGACCCAAAATCTGACGAGTAAGTTCGCAAACTTGCCGCCATGTGCTTACGTTAGCAGCACTGTCCAAACAACTCGGTAAGGCCAAGGTTATCACACCTTACTGTACAAGCCACCCAGGCCAAGTTTATCATAGCTTACCGAGTTCTTCGTACAGTGCTGCCAACATAAGTGCACAGTGGCAAGGTTGTGGACTTAATCGTCAGGTTTTGGGGGCAACAACAGCTCTGGTGGTCACTCCAGAAAGAGTTCCACAACCGCTCTGAAGGGTGGACTAGGCACTGGCATTGGTGCACAGCTTCCCAAGGGAAGTCCTTCGAAGGTGACCGTAGTGATACTTAGCAATGAGGTGTGCAGCACTTTTTCTAGGATGAGTCCGTGAAATTAATTGTCTGACCATGTACACATACATACTGGGCTGCAGTAAAAATTTCCTTACTGTGAGTCGTGGGCAAATAAGTTTGAACGTCACTGATCGTACCCAGTAGTTCTCAAACTTTAATGTTCATTTGAATCAACAGAAGATTTTGTTCAAAGGCGGATTCGGGTTCACCGTGGCTGGGGTGAGCGCTGGGATTCTGCACCTCTTACAAGCTCCCACGTGAGGCTGGTGCCGAGGGTCCACGGACCACACTTTGAATAACAAGAACCTTGATGGCTTTAAACATTTTTCACTATGAAAATTATTAGAGGAAGTCACTATGACTCTAGGTAGGGTTAGACAGTGGAATCTTTTGAGAGTCGCCTCTACAGAGCCTAGCAGCCAAAGAAATACTTGGTTAATTAATGGAAGCATTTGAGGATCTGGTACATCTTATGTCTTGCAACTCAAATGTGCTAATAATATTTGTTCTTCAAAATGTGCCTGGGTCACTCTGTGTGCTTGTGTGCGTACGCATGCGCACACGTGTGTGGTGCAAGGGCGTCTGTCCCTTATGCCTCCATGCCATAAGGAAAAACAACTTTTCTGAGACACAAAAGAATCCTGTGGGGCATGTGAGCAAAGGTACTGTGCTGGTGATGTAACAGAGCAGTCAGTCTGGCTTCTAGAATGATTGTTGGAATATTCTCCTCTGGAATAGAAGACACATGAACCGTATTCACCAAATGTCTCCTGGAACACGGAAAGCTGTTCTGACACAGACGCGCAGCAAAACCCTTCATTGCACACAAGCCCCCGAGAAAATTCAAGACCGCTTTTATGTAAGCTTTGCCCCGAAGTATGCAAGACCTATTTCTACGAATGGCTTTAGAAGGAAGAAGCTAGATTAGAAAAGAACTACTTTAAGACATTCCACAGAAATGTAAATCTGTAAAGACAAACCTGCCAAAAATAAATAAATCCCTTTGGATAGTGATTACCCATTTGACGCAATGAAATAATGCAAATCTATTAATGGCCCCTTATCTCTTCTGCAGAGGGGATCGCTGAAGCCTCAGACCACCCAGGCCTGGGAGAGGAGCACCCCTTCGTCCACGTGGACTAGAAATGCATTTCTATACACACTACCAGAGCCTGCATTCTGTCACGTCAAAGGTCAGAAACTCGTATTAGCAGTGCCCCTCTCTTTTGGCGGGATATTTTGTTCAAATTGCAAATGGCCCAACCAGGGCAGGCAGCACAGAGTCTTCTTTACCTGAAGAGCAGAGGAAACAGCAAATCTGCTCAAAGTGGCTGTGCACGGAGGGGAGCAGAAAAATCACAACGACACTGGGTCTTTGAAGGGTGCTGGAGGATGAAACGTCAGAAAGATGAACTTGGAGTGTTGTTTCATTTCAGCCTGGAAAGGTCATGAGTCTGAAGTTCACTTCCAAGCACACAATCTTCAATCATATGTGTGCATGCGTGTGTGTGCACGTGCACCCGGGCATATACAGGGTCTGGCACAAATAACGCCCCACTCCCTCCATATTAGCGTTTGTCTAACTCAAATATTTACACCTCCTGGGTAAGACAGGGCATCAGGACTTCACTATACTAATAAACGTAAAATGTCTAGCAGAAGAAAGAATTCTATTTCACTGATTTACACAACTCTAAAAAGGGCGCTGCTTCTTCCGGGCCCTGTATATGGTACTATTGCTAACATTATGCATTGTGTGTATTTATGATGTGGGGTGTGTGTGTGTGTACCTTTCGGTGCTAGAAATCAAGGTGAGAGGGAGCGGCCTCCCACTGCTCATTTCCTTGTGACTCTGAGCCCAGTCTCGGTACCTTCTCGGAAAATGACCGTCCTCTGTACGCTACAGCGCCAGCGCGTGGCCCAGACAGGGTTGAACTGCTGGAATTTACTCTGGAATTCAAGATCTGGGGGGAAATCAATGGTCTTGCCTTTCCTAACCGCCTTTCCTGGCCCATGTTGGATTTGTTTCCCTGCTCCAAGATGTACCAGGGCTGCCCAGAAAGTCCCCAGCCTCGTGATACGAAAAACAGAGGCCTTCGTGGCTGGATTTTTTCCGGACAGACCTTGTATAATCACATAGATTCTAAACAACGTCCTAGCAGACTGAATGGCATGCTCTTCAGCCTGATAATTCAGAAGGAAAGGGACGAGGCGTAGGTCCATTAAAATTTAACACTCAGCGTATTGGAAGCTCAGTTTCAGACTGATTGGAAGGGCTTAATTCGGGTTGATAACCTTAGGGGGAAATCCTAGCAGAATTAACAAAGGAACCTTCCTAATGGTCTGGGGGTGCATATGTCAAAGTTACTAGTCCAAGATGTCACTAAAACAGTTACAGTGACACAAGAAATAGAAGACCATGACCATGGACCTCAGATGTACCCACTCAGCTCAGGAATCTATGCCTTAATACATGAAATAAAACCCCTGCATTTCTTCCCGGGGCCAACCTGTACCCCGGCTTCGGTGGATTTCTTACTGGTTAGGTTTAAAAAAACAAAACAACAAAAAAACAAAAACTAGCTTCAGAAATTCTCCTTACACACCGAGAACAGCTTTAAAAAAACCCTGGTTGAATTATGGTGAGTTACTAATTATGTCTAAAAGGACTACTTGGTTGAATTCAGCTAGATTTTTTTTTTTCCCTCCTCAAATCAGTTCTATGTTTAGATAGTAATAAACTCCTCCAGTCTGCAGAACAATTGGCACGGCAGTCCTTTTGACAAGTCAGGAATAAAGGGCCAGTGCTGAGAGAAAGCAATTTAAAGTGCATCACCACCAGATGCGACGTGGGGCCGTGCATTGGACTCTAGTCTGCACCAACCAGCTGTAAAGAATCTTATTTCGGGGGACAAGTGGGGCATTTGGAATAGGGACAGCGTATTAGATGAACACTGACTGACAGGGAACATGAAGATCATTAACTTAAAAAGGCAATTGTTTTGCTTAGTTATTTTAGTAAAAAGTACATAATGTATAGAAGGACATAGAAAAGATCCAGAAGAACGCACACTCAAGTAAGAACCTCTGGGTGCTAGGAACCTAACATTTTCTTATTTCTGTTCAGCCGTATTTTCTAAATGTCTAAAATGTCCCTATCTCACACCTGTAATAACGAAAGGTATTAACCACTCCTCTCCGTTCCCAAACTCCTCACGTTCAGAAGGTCAATTCTGATTTAAGTTCCAGGGCACTGTGGTTTTGTTTAGGGTACAGGGCTGGGTCCTTTCAAAATCACTTGAAGGAACTAATAGTTCTATGAGATGATGATGATGATGATGATGATGATGATAAAAGACTTGCCGAATTTCCATTATGTTACTTAGGCCTCCGACAACTCTAAGAAGTCAGTCTCTTTACCGATGGGGAACCCGAGGCTCAGAGAGGCTCAGAGAGGCTAAAGAATACACCTGAAGTCAGGCGGCTCAGAAGTGGCACAACCAGGACTCTGAGCCTCGTCTGACTTCCTTCAAAGCCCCATCCCTTCCCGCTGCGACTCAGCCTGTGTCAGAACGAATGTTTTACCCAAGTGAAAAGGTCCCAGGCCGCTGTACATCAAATAATTCTGAGAGAGCTTGGGGCTGACGTCTGAGAGTGACAGCGAGACTCTCACAGCACTTTAGAACGGACATGGAGTTCTGTTTAACAAGAAAAGAAGATGTCTGGGAAATGCATGCCCATTCCAATGATGACGATGGCGTGATGATGATGGGGGTGGTGGTGGCGGCAGCTAACACTACTCACCCAATTCTTCCTGAGAGCCTGACGTCTGCAGCTGCACGTGACACTGCACCCTGCCACCAACTCCACGAGAAGGTTCCGCCTAGGATCGGCTCTGTTCTACAGATGAGTCAGCGGAGGCTCGGAGAGAGTAAATACCTTGTCCCACGTCACCCAGCTCGTCGGGATCAGAGGTGAAGTCTGAAGGCTCCAGAAGCAAGGCCCATGACCACTGCACAATGGCCCCCGTTTGGGGCAGGACACCCTGCTTACTGCCTATAGCGGAGAGGGCTCACGGTACCTCAGCGTCTAGAGCGCCACACGCCTTGGTTTTCCTTCACCAAGAACAGCAAACCCCCTAGAACAGCAATCCGTGGTACTGGGGAGTCGTGGGCATCTCTCCCCTCACCTGGGCAGGTGGAGAGCCCCGTGCAGCCTGACTTCCTGGAGCAGGCTGACTCCCACGTTGACCGGCACCTGCTCACCTGGGTGGCGCCTTTGTTATTTCCTAAGGTTGTTAGAATGCAATTCTCTGTGGTTTCATGTACGAACACAGCCAATATATTTTAATCGGCAGAGGTTTCGTTTTGCACATTACCCCTTTAAAGGGACATATTCACACTCAATTACTGCGCTGACACGTAAAGTGGACGAACATGCGATCTGAGAACGGTGCAGCAAATGGAAATCTGTGCCAGGCAGAGGACCCAGCAGCAGCCCCTCGCACCTGACCACGCCGCCTGATTACGTGCTTACGAGGCGGTTTGCGAAGGGGCCCTTTCTGATCTGATAACTGCCACGGAGAAGCCAAATGCAGAGTCAATCTGCAGATACCTAATCCTCCAGAAGGCAGATTAAGCGTATAATTGACCTATATAATCCACGTATCATCTCCAGGCAAATGCTCCCCGGGCCTGGTTCACGACCACGCGGGCCTGAGGGAGCCAGGGCCGATGTGGACGCCATCCAAGTGTGGGAGGGCTTTTTAATCACCCCTCTCTGAGCCCGGGGGCTTTAAGCAGATGAATCCACCCTAAGCACATCGCTTTTAATCCCGATTTTCTTCTCAGTCTGTGTCTTCAAGAAGTACAAGGAGGGAAGAAAATAAATTAATTTTTGCTTAGACCTTGAAATCGTAGGTGCCCCTCGTGATGATCTGATCCCTAATTTCAAAGAGCATGTTTTTGTTGGGGGGGAAGCTGTGAGATTAATCGCCGGAGATCGGGAGGCAGGCCATCTGCATGATTTATGGATACTCGAACTTGAAGTCGCAGCGGCAGAGCTGTTTCTTGGGCTGGGCTTGCCTTCTCACTTGCTGCTTTATGAACACGGAGATGATTTCAGATCCGTCTTGTACATGTGTTTTTAAAAGTCAGCCATAATCTTCAAGGACGCCAGGCTTCCACTTGAGTCCAACAGCAATCTGAGTCTCTTTTAAAAGTTCAGCATCTTTAATATAATTTAAATTCATTGCTCTTGCACATCACCTTTCTTCACTGAATCTTTTGTTTCAGAATGATTATAAACTCTTATTTTGTAGCAAATAAAAGCCGTGAACAATTGCATGTCGTTTTTTTTTTTTTAGAGAAAATAATGACCAAACTGCACATAGAAAACGGATAGCGAGCTGCACCTCTGAAATACTAGAGGGAGGGGTCTGAGAATTCTTTTCCAATCGGCACTAGTTTTTAGACCCGTTAGCTTTTCCTTAAGGGCATTACCAAAAAAAGCTGATGACGTTTTATGGAAGGACTATGTAAATCAATTCTATCAACAAACGGGGAAACTTCCACTGCACTAAAAAGACCTGGGTTAGGCAACGTTATTTCTGAAAAATATTTCTCCAATAAATCTAGAGAATGCTTGTTTAAAAAAAAATGGTGAAGATAAATTTGGAAAGCTGCTCTTGCATTACATAATAAGGTAGATAAAAATGCAGAACATCAAATATAGAGCCCCAAATGCTATGCCGATAATCTCTCACAAGCACCCAGTTCCAGCCAAAAGTACACGGATGAGGCGGAGAGAAAACCAGCCCAGGGAGAGCCCTGAGCTATAGGCCTGGCTGACGGGGAAGGTGTCCTCGTGAAATGACCAGCCTCGCAGCCTCAGGTACAAACACACACTAATCCTGTCCAGCCTTTTCCATGAGGCACCTTCAAAAAGGAAAAAAAAAAAAAAAGGGTGGGGGTGGGGGTACAATACTCAATAGCAAGAGCCCAGAGGACATTGCAGGTAAATAAAAGTAAGACTTTGAAACACAGCTACAAACATGACAGGAACTCTGAGCACACGCCTCTAAGTGACAGATGCCAGCAGGAACTAAAAACCAGAGAGTGACACAACAGTGAACATCAACAACCCCGATCAGCAAACAATCTCGGAGATAGAGATTTGTCCCCCCCTGCATTCAAAATGCTAATTTTCTATTATTCATTTTTGCCATTTATCAAAATGCAGCAATTTGGAAGAGAAACCTCTCAGATCAACAAGTTTTTTTTTCTCAATAGATTTCTGCCAATTCTTTAGCATCCCACCCTAGGACCCCGATCATTAAGAAAGGACAGCAGCGAGGACTTCAGGGCGGCAGGTCCCACAGGCCCCTTGGGTAGCTGGGTGGGCGTGAGCACCTCGCAGCCCACACACGCAAGGAAACAAACGCCATGCTTGGGGACACAGAAGCCGCAAATAATCAAACATGTTGGTAATCTGATGTTTTGCTGCTAGATTATAGAAAAACAGTAAGTACTGAATCAAATTACTGAGACGGCATGGTAATGAAGCTTTCTGAGAAGCTCTGGGTTTTTCAAATGACAAATGTTTGAAATCCATGACAGATTCAATAACTTTTCTTTCTTTCTTTCTTTCTTTCTTTTTTTTTTTGCTCTCCATCAGTGAGGTTGCCTAGCACCAATAGTCTGTAAATTAGGGGAGCAGGTTATTTGACAAGAAAGTAAATGGCAAATAAATTGGTTATCTCTAAATAAGCTCCTGAAAAAATTTTTTTCCACGGGGGTGGAAGTGATGTTCTATGACTGACTGTAAGTCGTTAAAAATCAAATCCTCGGGGGACTGTAATTAAGATTCCCTCAAGAAAACACAACGGGGCCAATGTAAGACTAAACTGTACGGTCACAAAGTTTCTGATGTCATTTTATGTTGGTCAGTGGAATTCAACAAGGGACCGAAAGACTGGTGCATTTCTGAATTACCCTAAACATAATTTGCTTCCTGAAAAAAACATATTGTTAGTAATATTTCTTTACATTATTAATTCATAGTAAAAGCTGGAGGACTCAAATCTGCCCGTGTTCTCCAACCGTCTCCCAGTTTGAACCATCTGTGCCAGCCAAGGCTGTACTCCTAAGACTTTTAAAATAAAGATTCAGGTGCACGTGATAAATGTGATGGAAGGGGACAGTCTGCCTTGCTGCCTGCAACCAGGGGCCCTTAAACAAACTTTTTCCTTGTACTTCTAATTTAAAACAAAAGCGAGAGGGAAGCCTAGGTTATTTGTTAATGGAGGACCAGGTTGAACTGCAAATCCGACATGGAATTCAGTACTAGATGTTTTAGCGAGCACAGCGCTACCCGCACACACGCTCACGTAGACACGCACACGCACACGCGCGCCGGGGCCACACACAGCCGAGTCGGGAGGCGCTGATCAAAGGCGAGGGGGGGCAACGCAGGCATTGAAAAGAACCACCCGCAGGCTGCCGGAACCGGCGGCCTGGGGCTTAGTTCGGCGGAGAAGGTCCGGGCTCCTGACTCGCAGACCCGAGGGTGCGGCCTGGCCGTTTCCAATGCCTACTGGGGGGCGGGGGGCCAGCCGCACACAGTCTGGGCACCGTCCTTTCATAGAGGCATGCATGCAGAGAGGGCACAGAGCCCGCTGGTGAACTTGGGGCATGTATGAGGCATTCTCAGTGGATGTGGGTCATGCTAGAAGATGTACACAGGAAGATTATTTGATTCTAATTCATGCCGCTTGATTTAATGTGATAAAACATTTGACATGAGAGATAAGTTCCATTTTCATCTGAGAGGGGACGGGAGGGGGAGTGAAGAAGGAAGGAGGGTTTGCTCGGAGGAAGGTGATGTGGAGGGAAAGAGCACCACTGAGCACAGGGAGGGGTGGCTGGGGAAGAGAAGGAGCAACAGAGAGAAAGAAGACAAGACAGGAGCCGTTTGCACACACGGGGAGCGCCGCGGAGGGGCGGGAAGACGAAGCTACAGAGTGGGGGACACGGCGGCGCCCCGGGCGCTGCCAACAATGAGCTCGCGTAGCTGTGAACAGACACACACACACAGACACGCCGACTCCGTGCACGCTGCAGGGCGCGGTCACGGAGAGGGACACGGCAACACGGGGCCCGGAGGAGACCCCAACAGTCACCGGCGGGCGGGCCCCGCACAGACGGCCCCCTGGACAGGAGGGGCGCACGCGTCACGACACAGAAGTGGGGTGCACGGGGAGGGCCACGCGGAGACAAGCACGTCAGCTCCCATGCACTCTGGCCGGGTCTGCCCTGGCAAAGTCTGTGGGACTTGAAGCAAAATATCTGGCTAAATTCGGCAGCCCCATCTGCTTTGGCCTGGAAGAGGTGGGCGACTGGAGACCGAAAGAAGAAAATAAAAGGGATCCCCCTTATTTTGTTTTCCCCGCCCCCTTCCCTTTTGGCCTCAGTGGCTTGCTTTGGAAGTGCAGATGGAGAGAAGCTTGCTCCGAGACTACGAACCCTGGGGAATCTGAGTTTTCTGAAGTTCCGCCCGGGTCTGGCAGCCTGATGGGCCCGCTCCGTGTGCACCTGCTTCTTTTCCTAAATTTTCAAGGGCCCGGCTGGCCCGGGGGCACTTCCGTTTAGAACGCGACTGATGGAGCAACCCTGACCTAAGTGTTCGCCAGCTCCCCGGGCTACGTGAGGACCGCCAGCCTTCCAGTAAGGGCATCCTCTCCGCAACGATCACAGTGCCCCATTTAGGCCCATCTGCATGCCACAGTGGTGGCAGGGAGGTCCCGCCCCAGGAGGGGGAGCTGGCCCCTGCCTCCCCGGGAGAAGATCTCCCTGCAGCAAGGCCAGATTGCCAGGAGGGGGGACCATGACCCAGACAGGTCTCTGCCAGTCAGAGGGAGCTGCCCGGCCGGCTGCGTGCTGCACGAGCCTGCTCGCTGAGAGGCTGTGCGCCGCCGTCCGTGTCACACGGACTGGGACTGAGACCCGGCCACACCGGAGCTGGTTAGGAACAGACACACGACAGATACGAGCCTAAGGCGGAGGGAGAGGAAAAGATTCTGTTTGAATCGGGACCAATCCGTGTTCTCAAAATGTGACTTATCCTCCTGTCTCTTATTTTGTCACATTTTGGAGGCTCTCCTCCTTGGGCTGCAAGGAGGAGAAGGCATTTACTTACATCAAATAACCTTTCTATATACATCTCCTCATTGACCTTATCACGGAGGACATCCTGAGAGTGGCGTACGAAAGTCACGTAGGCGTCGGCCACGTCCATCCCGGGTTTCTGCAAGGAAACAGGAAAACATGAAAACGGAAGGTTCAGACCATGACTCTGTGCGGACTGCCCGTGCACTTGACCTCCCGCCGCCACCGGCCCCCGTTGCCTGGCTGGGGTGTGGCGCTGGAGCCACCGCACACAGCTCAGCCACCCGTAGCTGGGAGGGACGGACCTCTGAACCTTCTGCTTTTACCAAAAATCAAACCTGGCTAAGCATGGAGTTGGGATTACAGACTGTTACAGATAGTTTTTCTACTATTGTTTTTGTTTTTTTTCTGGCAAAGATACTCTAATGAATAAATATTCCCTGGATAACGCTGGGCTGAACCCCCATTTAAAAATACCCAAACATACGTCCATGTCTTCGGCTGTCTGTCCTTAATTTAACATTAGAAAGGGGACACCTTCCCTGATCCCCTTTTTAAAACACTGACTAAGTGCTAAGTAAAGAAATCATAGTTCACTCTACCCCCCCCCCCCACTCCCCACCACATACACACAAGTCACATTTTGGGGGGTAGTTTAACCTGCGCATTGTAGTATTTCCTGATCAGTTTACTCAGAGGAGCCCTTCCACCACTTGTCTTTGCTTTTCTCTGCAGACTTATAGTCCAAGGATTTAAACAATGGGGGAGGGGAGATGTAATTTTTAAATAAATTAGATTTTTCTGGAAAGGTAAGCAGGTGGTTCATCCAGTAATTAGGCAATCATTTACTGTGCGGGGAAGAAACTCAGAATGCATACTGCTTGAGATGTTGCAAAGTTAGCTCCAAAGAAAACCATTAAAACCCTGTAATGTGGGTCGTTAGGGGAGCTGCCACAGACCCCTTAAATTTCCACAATAGAGATGTATGTTTGCTAATAACAAAAAGTACTAGTTTTCACTACTGTGATTTACCTTAGATCACAAAGTATCATTTCTCTACAAGACGTGACTGTCAGGCCCTGCAAATTGAAGTTAGTTAACACTTCTGTGTAATTTCCAGGGTGAAAATGAGGAAGGTTTGGAAACAGTAGGACTGTATTTTTTTTTTTCCCTGATACAAAGCAAACAATTATCAAGCAAAGGGCCAATGGTTGGCCCCTGGGATGCTAGTCACATTTCTTAACACCTGCCGAAACAATGACAAGGTATTAATTTGAAAAACAATGAGGACAGCCCAATGCCACAGCAGTCAAGTGTTACACTTTCAAGCAATTTTCAGAGAGCGGATTGAGCAGGTCTGTAATTGTTGCAGTTTTATGATGTGAAACAATAGAGGTTCTCCAATTGGAAGTAAGTGATAACGATCAGTTCTAAATTGGCATTCTCTCCTTCCCTCCCTTCAGCCATTGCACATGAAAGGGCATTCTCCACGGGGATGGGGACCCCAACCTGGGGGACCCGAGAAGCTTATTATTACTTGTTTCCATTTCTTCCCTGGTGACGCCTGCGGCAGACGTGGCCTTTGCCTGGGTACACGCAGCCATCTCAGAGCAAAGACCCAATGCCAAATTTAGTGGACCTATCAGTAACGCACAATTTTAGACAGTCGTCTGCAATCATGATTATTTTCGCCACTCCTCTTTTCACTAAATTTGCCATCCTCAAAGGGGCCCTGAAGTTTTTAAAACTTAGATTAAAAAAACAGAGACAAAAACAGGAAGACATCCATGCTTCTCCATCTTCTGACTCGGTTTAATTTTTCATAGTCCTGACCAATATCTGACATGGTGCTGTATACCAGGGTGCCCAAAATAGGTGTGCACATTTTAAGAGCTGGTATCTTTGTGTTACTTTCCGAAGTTGAATTGAATTACAGTAGCCACGTGTAGTATGACATTTGCTTGAAAGATGGCATCAATCAAGTGAATGCTAGCGTCACCATGAGACAGGTGGGACAGTCACAGAAAATGGCAGAAGCACCGTTGTCATTCGAGGAGCGCAAGGCCATTTGCCAGGACAATGGATAGGACGGAGAGGTACTGCTGAGTGCCCCCCATGTTCTCCTGACTTAACACCCCTTGACCTCTACCCATGGGGGACCTTACAGGATGGGGCGTACCGTAGACAACCAGCTACACTGGTGGTACTTTGGGAAGACACTGAGACGGCATGCGCAGGGACACAAGTGGACACTTTGGTCAGCGTTGCTCAGGCAGCAGTTCGCCGCCATCACAAGTGTCTGGACGCTGAGGGTAACCACTCTGAGCGCCTCTTGTCATTGCAGAAGTCAAACGTGACTTGTAGTCATCTTCTGTTATCAGTATATGTTGATTATTATAATTTTAATAGTCTTTTTTCTTTCTTAAAATATGTGTACATTTTTTTGGCACCCTCTGTATTTATTTTTTGGTTTTTGTCTATCTTAGCCTACTAGAATGTAAGTTCCATGAATAGAGGGACTTTATTTGGTCTATTTTCTATTGTGTCTTGGGCACACAGAACAATGCCTGGCACACAGTAGGTGCTCAGTAAATATCTGCTGAATGAACAAATCCATAAACAAATAAGCCCCCATTCCACTTCGTCATGTTCTTCAGTTACACTACAGTAGATCCTTTGAATAACATTGATGAGATGCCAGAGGAGCTTAACTCCTGTTTACATCACTTTGCCTGTGGTAAAATTGGTTTCATTATAAGTTGGTGTGTTTAAAATCTCGTTTTCCAAGAATCTATCGATGATGTTAGCTGAGGGCTTATTGTACATGAATTCTGACTGGAACCCCCACAAACTGGAGCTTGTGAAAATCATTTAAATTTCTCTGGGCCTTAGTCATACCATCTGTAAAATGGGATTCATAATAGCTCTCTACTTACCTTTGAGAACTGTTACGATCATCAGGTAAAGTAACGTATGTGAAAATGCCTTAAAAGCCATATCCGACCATGCAAACACGAGCCGCACCGATTCCCATCCCCCCAGTACTGCATTACTTCATAGCCCTACCTACCTTTGCAATCTACTTTAGAACCAAGAAGGAAGAAGGGACCTCAGAGAAACCAGCATCCAAATAAAAACGCCAAAGACTCCGCACAAAAACGTGTCATTTTCTCCTAACCGAGTCCTCAGTCCCCCGACCCTGGCCCACAACCACCTTTCTCGTTAGCCAGCTTTGCCTCTAATTCCGAGTTAGCTCCCCATCGTTTGGTGGGCCAGGGACGGCGGAGGGGACGTGTCTGAAACAGGAGTGTGGATAAAAGTGTCAGGCTTCCTGGTGCCCGGAGCTCACGTGCGTGCAGAGCCTGCCCAACGGTAGCGGCAACTACACGGAGCCGCTGATGGCTGGGGTCCGGGAGCGGCAGGAGCCCCTGCACCTCGGGAGGCCCTGGGGACAGCGGGTCATAGTCACGATCGTGATCCTGCGTCATGGAGATAAGGTGAAAGTGTGACCAGTCCCCGATGTAATAAGGCAGGGGAGGGTGCGTAATGCATCTTAAGTAGATTTCCAACCCAAATGGTTAAACTAAAAACTGCCCCCACACAAACAAGCTAACTTGTAGTTATAGTTGGAAAAATGTTCTTGGCCAACCAACTGATTCTATTAGATAAACCGGGCTTTATCCCACGTTGCTGTCTACCAACAGTGGGAACGAATGTAGACAATGGTTTTTAATATCGCATAATTACACTGTTTCTTTGAAACGAGGCTTGGAAAGACTGGTGGACGAGGATGTGGATTTCAGCAAACATATGCTACAAAGAACAAATAAATAAATCGCTGCAGAGTTAAGTCCATCCACGTGTGGAAGACACCATTTGTGAAGGGGCCACCCTGTGGCTTAGGAGACATGGGACATTTTAAGGGTCACCTGCTCCTACCGGGATACTTCTGAGCTTAAGAAAATAAATTCAGATTTTCAGTTTTCTGTGCAACCCGTAGTTAGGAATGCAAATCTGCTACGTATACCAAAAGGTCGAAGCCTAAAACAAAGAGATATGCTCTGGGGATTATGCGACGTTTTTAAATGACTGGAAACAGTGTTGTTCGCTCCATCAGTGTGGATAATTAAGAGCTGAGTCTCTAAGGTAACTAGTTACTAGTTCCCACACAGAACTGAACCCGATGAGAACAACCTGGGGATTGAAAAACGCTGGTGCCCGGACCTCACACTCCAGAAACTTGTAATCTGTCAGAGCAACCTGGCACGAATACGTGTAAAAGGCTCTCCGAGAGTTTCCGATAGGTAGCCAAGGCCGAGAATCATGCTTGAGTCCCCTGGTTCCCACCCTTGTGCTACATTTTCAAACCACGTGGCAGGCTTTTTAGAAAGAATTTCCAGGCTTCAGAATCTCGGGGCGGCGGGGGGCGTGGAGGAGGGGGTCCTGGAAATAGCCTTTATTAAAACAAACCGAAATGACCTCCAACACGATACCAAATGTCACCACTGCATTCTAGCTTGAGGACCACTGATTGAACAGGTGATTGTCATTGGTGGGCCAGTCACCTGACCCCTCCAAACAAAGCAAAATAACAAAGCAAAACAAGTGAAAACCCCTTGATTTCTAGTGCTTGCCCATGTCCGTGGTGTAAATGCTCTGTGCACGGCTGAGTTCGAGCTACGCGTGTGCCCTCACTGAAGGCACAGCTGGACAGGCACGCACACAGGGGACTCTTGGGAGCCGCTGCCAGCAGGCAGTAGCTACGTGGTCGGACTGCTAGCACTTGAACTTCCACGCTCCTACTCATCTGCCGGGGGACCTTGGGCATCCTGCTTCACCTCCCACAGTTTCCCCAGCCGTGACACAGGAGGAAAATATCAACCCCTCATAGGGTTGTTCTAGAAGTAACTAACTGCTACAATGTACACAGCACACACAGAGGGTGCCAAAAAATGTATACGCATTTTAAGGAAGGAAAATACTGTATTAAAATTGTAATACTCCACATATACCGATAACAAAAGATGAATACACGTCACGTTTGATTTCTGCAACGACAAGAGGTGCTCCAGGCGGTGACCGTCAGTATTTACGTAACACGTAGGTAACATCTCTTAAAGTGTGTATACATTTGGGGGGCACTCCCTGGTATGTGCATTATGTACTATTATTTTCTCTAAGCTTATTTATTTACTAAAACATTGGGTATACTGTCATTACTATAATATTATTTGCTGTAAAATATACTTTAATCAACGTAATGTTACCGTTCAGCTCTTTGTCCTAAGCTGTAACAACTGGTGACATCGCGGGGTTGATGTGCTTGCTAATCGTCATCTCCCCAATATTTACTCGGCTGCCCAAAGGCAGATGCTGGCGCACTGAAACCGTCCTGCAGGCGGTGCGTGGTCAGGAGCGCGGGTTGCAAGCTCAGCTCCGCCTCCTCCCGACTGCGGGGCCCTGGGCCAGCGAACCGCTCTGGGCCTCGGCTTCCCCGTCTTTGAAGGAGGGGTGTTGTGAAGACGGAACGGCAAATGCTCAGCCCTGTGCCCGCCATGCCATCGGTGGTAAACGGGCCACGCGGAGGGACAGGCGGCAGCAGGATTTTCTGCCTCTCTAGAGGGTGGAAACTCGGCTAATTCAGAGGGAGCGAGGCTTCTGAAAATAACGGCATGCCTGCACAAACATGGGGTGACCACAGATCGGGGCACCTTTCATCATTACGAAAGAGTCCACCCCCCACTTTTCTTTCTTTATAATAAATCGGACGGAACCTGGCTCGTGGGTTTTGGGTTGAACCACGTGAACTTGCCGATATTTGATTTTTTTGACTTCCCCCAAATGCGGATTTCACTCGCAAGCACCGAGGGCCCAGTCACACACATTTCTCCAGCCACTTGGGCCTTGCTGACTGGTCAGCTGTGCCACCGTCTGCTTGGAGGCCCCCAGAAAACAGACCTCAGCCAGCAGAGGATTTGGGCTGGGCGCCTAGAATTTCCATTTCTATTACTGTTGAAGACCAGCGCAGGCCGAGGCGGATGCCAGGCAGTCCAGTCCCCCCAGCCCCATGCAACAGCGTGGGCCTCGCCCCCCAATCCCCCCCGTGCTCTCCTCCGGCTGCTGAAACGTCAAATGAGGGTCAGGTACCGGCGACAGGTCATCCGCACGGCAAACCGTGGCCTGGGTCTCACGATCCCCATTTTAAGGATGGAGAGACAGGCCCGGAGAATTCTGGGGGGCGTGGGGAAGGACATTACTTTAACTCCTCTTCTTGCTGTAGTTCTGGGAGCGTTTTCCCTTCCCCACTGTGAGGACTACCTGTCTACCTGAAGGAAGCCGCGGCCCCTCGATGTGAAACACTACATGAATTCCAAGCATAATTATTGATTATACATTCTTTTGTTAAACAAACAAAATATATGTGAATGCGAAGCTCACTCCCATCTTCCATTGTGCCATCCTTTGAGAAATGGGCCAATAAACCATTACACACTTAACTTCCCCGGGAAATGAATTTAAATGTTAATATAAATCCTTTTAGAAAAAAAACAAATTTTAACAAATAAGTATTTGAACAAGGAGGGTACTTAACCACGTTCAGAATGAAAAGCGTGGAGTGCGAGACCCTAGGTGGTGGTTGAGATAAGCTCTCTAAATTTAATATTTTATAATAGACTCACTCTGCTTTTGTTAGAAATAGAGACACCGAATCATTTTCTTGTCCTCTGTATGGGAATATATTTAAATCTCTCCAATTTTATGCTGCTAATAGGCAGGGCGAAGTCCGTCTATAAATGTACCCTGCGTTACCACAGGTAATCCCACATCCTGGCATTCATGTGCAGTCCTTAACCGCAATTTAAATGTAAATTTTGGGCGACTTCAAGTGCCTTCTGTGTGAACTTTGAGGGCTCTCTTCATTAATGAGGTCTGCACTAATTATAAGCAGTTTTGTAAGGTTTCCTTAAAACCACTGCCGAACTGACCCCAAAATGAACAAATTCAGAAAGTATTTGTTTTTTAAAAATACTGCCACCCTCATGCAAATGCCTCGCTCTTGGCTCTCCTTCCGAGGTGTGAGGGAAGCAGGGTGGTCACAAGGAACCACGTCAGAGAAACCAATGGAAATGGAGGCGCCCGTGACCCGGGTTTGCCCTCACCGGGGACCCCTCCTCCCGAGGAGAGAAGCCACGCCCTCCGCGCATCCGATAAAGATTTCACCACGGAACGTTCTTGGCTTCCTGCTGTCCGGCGATTCAATTCAGGAATATATCATTTAGCAGCAACTAATGAAAACAGCACCCTACAATTCTCACGGAAGCAAAGCAAAACCAAACCCAACCAAGTCACCCCCCGCCCCCCCAAAAACCATCAAAAACCGTTTTTCAAATACTCACAGGTACGTCCACGTACTTGGAAGCTGCCTTCACCTGGGGAGGAGAGAAGAGGGTGGGAGTGAGACGAGTGTTTACGTTCAATTGTTCACAGCTCAATGCGGTGTCACCATCAGTTAGAACAACGTGCTGGCACGCGGAGCTGACCGGGACACAGAGGAAGGCACCACAAATAAAGTCTGTTTGCTATTTTTTCCCCCAAGCTCGAGCCACGGAGGGAGGGAGAGAGGGGGGAAGAGACAGAGACGGAGAGACGGAGAGGGAAGGAGGGACAGGAGGAAGGGAGAGAAAATGAACAGAAAGACAGTGAAGTTCTACTGAGATTCTGCAGCTAATGTGGGAGCATTGCATTTTCCTCCCTCTCTTTTAAAACGGGGAAAAAATGACTCCAGCTCAACCCCGACTCATGAATGAAGGCTTCACCGGTCCGGAAAGGCAGCTGCGGCCATGGTCACTTCGCCCCTTGGGTCACTTTGCCCCTTGTGGCTGCAGGTTGTCCTGACTCCTTCAGTCCGCAGTCAGCTGACTCTCTTCACAAAAGTGGCCGTGGTGGGGGTGGGCATCCTTAACCCAGAGGGAGATGGGTGTCTGTGGGCGGGGCTTGGAGGGTTCCAGAGCCTTTCGAAACGGTGCTGTTGTGTCTCTCGGTTTTAAAAGCTAAAAAACCCAGGAGGGAAGTGCAGGAAAGTGGTTTGTGATGTTTATTTTCAGATTTGGGGGAGGGAGTGCGACAGAGCATCGTGTCTGAGAGCATGGAGTTTGGAGTCAGGCCTGCGTTCAACTCCTGGTTTTTCAACTCACAGGCTGTGTGCCCTTGGGCAAGTGACATCACCTCTCTGAGCCTCAGCTGCATCATCTGCAAAATGGAGAGACTACTAGTGCTGGCTGACCAGCTGCTCTCAGAGCCAGTGCATCCAAGGTCCTGGGGCATCGGAAGCATGGAACCCATGGCCGCCAAGATGGGCAGTCCACAAGCAAACCGGGGCGAGCCCTGGGGGGCTGCGACGGGTCCACGGACAGCCGGGTTTGAGGAATAAAACCCACGGGAGTGCGTCTGATGTTGTATGCGTTTCACTTTGCCTCACGTTTGGTCCCACACGTATCCCTCCAGGCACAGGCAAGACTGCGGGGCTACATTTGGGGTCAGAGAGCACTTCCGGTTTTATCGGCCACCACAAGGCTGCCATGCCCACCAACAGGGCGCCTCTGCCCTTCTCAGAGGGGGTCCTTCTCGCCATTCCGTGGAGGTCCGTATGGGGGATCATGACCTCCACCCACGCATCCCCCAGGAACGTATCCAAGGGAGCCCTGTCCCCAAAGCTACTTTTCAGAAGGTCAGCTCCCAAGGGGGACAAGCCAAGCAGCCTGGGGTGGGGCTGGAAAGGGCCCAGGACTTAGAGGCACAAGTTCTGCAAGTGGCAGAACCCGCTGAGCCTGGGACAACGGCATCCCTCAGCCGTGGTTTCTAGATTTCCAGAACAGGGTGATAATACGGTGTCCTGCGTAGGGCCGAGAGCCCGACCAAGTGAAAGACACTCGTGAGTAACCGCCTCGTAAACGCCACGGGCTGCGCACACCCCACTTAGCTGATTATCACGGGGGCAGCACATTCCATCCTGGAATCACCGCCAGGCCCCGCGATGAGGCCCCGCTTCTCCTGCTACAGATGCTTCTAGAACGCGACACTTTTTCTTCGCAGCCCTGACTGCCACGGCAAGTGGGTCATTTCTGCGCAACGTCTGGGGTCGTGCCTTGCCCACGGCTGTCTACCCAGCGACTCCCTGGGAACCCGGCCCAGCAAGGGCACGTAGAGACGGGAGGAGAGAAAGCGAGTGACCAGGTCCGGCTTCAGGGTGGCTGAGGAGCAAGCAAAGCGACGATCGGGTGGCGCGCCCACCGGGAGCCAACACGGTGGTGTAGAAAGCCAAGGCGGGTGGGTGAGGCGGGCCGCTCCGGGCCGTGAGGGGGACGCGAGGAGAGCGGTCCAGATTCTGCACAGTTAACGTGTACTGGGTGACTTCAGCGCCCCAATCGACTCCCCCCGAGCCCCGGGCTTTCCCCCGGGGAAATGTGAGGCATTCAGTGGTCAGAGCGGGTGCCGGCAAGGCCAGGCGGCGCCGCCAGGGACGGGGCTCCGGGCTCCGCAGTCGGTGCCTGGCAGTTGGTAGGAGTTCTGCTGCAGCTGAAATGATCAACCTTTAAACACGCCCACTCTCCCGTCCCCACTCACACGCGGTTCCCGTCCAGAGAGTGACACCAGTCAAGTTCTGTTCCTTCCGACGCAGTTTGGAAAAGACAAACAAGCCCGATGGCATGAATGAAAACCGTCCACTCTCCCACACGCGCCAGCCTTCGCTTCGTTAGGCTTTTTTTCTCTGTCTTTTCAATCTGCTGACTACTGTCGTGCACGTGATCTTCTCGATCGTCCCCCCCCCCGCCCCGGTCCCATAATCACGGCAGAAAGAGCTCCGAGCCAAACTGTGGGCCTGCGACGATGGCGCAGACACGCGTGGCGCGTCGAGTTTGGTTCTGGCCGTTGGACGGTACGAGGGATGCGGGTGAGGAGGACGCGGCGGAGTCTGGAAGTGTCACCTGCAAGAAAGGGACAGCAGAGGCATCTCGCGGGACATGGAGGGACCAACGGCGAGGAGCGTGAGCATCTCCACGGAGTTACGTACGGAGCTTCGGGGCAGACGCAGTGAACTCATTCCCCGTGGTTCTGGAGCCCAGAATCAGGGAATGGGTACGATGACAGCACCCAGAAGAGGGTGCACACGGCTCGCTCAGTCCAGCCACCCCCTGGCCGTCCCCGGTGGCGGAAACCTCCTTGACGAGGCCGTTAGGGTGCTCTGATGGGAGCCCTTCCTGGTGGGAGGGGCTACCCCCACTTCCTGCTCTCTGATGCCGCTCTCTTCATGGCCGGAAGCTGCCATCGGCTCTATTTCCTGTAGTAGACACGTGGGACATAGTGAACGGACAGGCAGAAGCAGAAGTCTGGTCCCTGGAACCATTTCCGACCACAGTGCCGACGGGGCTACCGTTGAGTGTCACAGTCCCTCTAAGGGCCCGCAGGGACATGTCTGAGTAGAGGGGAAGGGTCCGAACCTCCCCTCCTGCTGGGGCTTTGGAACGACTGCCCAGGGTCAGAAATCCGGGCACACGCCGGCACCCCCTCGAGACCAACTACACAGCGGGCCTTACACCTACACGCGACTGCTCCTCCCTACACACAGGCGTTTCCATGACTGAAATACACATTTCTTAAGAAGTTTCATAGAATTTCGCCAGCATGTTATTTGTTCCCACCCATGGTTCTCAAAGGTGTGTGGGATTTTCCTTCTTTCTTTTCTAAACTTCAAAGAAATCTTCCCAGCGACGCGGCCAAGAGGCGGGCTCGGGATTGGCTGGCTGAGAACTCTGGTTTGGCCATTTTCTAGCCTGATGACTGTGGATAATAATGTGGGGACCCTGTGAGGTCACCCCGCCCAGCATGAACACACCTGTTCTTACCATGGTCTCTGGATGATGCTGGTTTACTGTGCTCCCAACCCTGGTGGCACAGGTGACAGTTGCATTCCCTAGTGCTAGGCCACAGGCAATTTCTTGCCATCAGACAAGGATGCTGGGACCCCCGCAGGTGACCAGCAGGTACCTGAGCAGATTCTCCGTCGGGCATACTCTCCACTACTCCTGGGAACACCCTATGCACGGGAGACCTTGGCCTTGAAACACCGAGGCCGACTGCAAAGACCTCTGCTCCCACCTCGGGATGGCTGCGCCTAGGCTGAGCGGAGCTGAGCAGAGGGGGCAGTTCCCCAGGCCAGCGCACTGGGTGACAGTCAATGACACACACCGAATGCCTTCTGGGCCCGAGCACGGGAGGCCGGGGTGATGGGACCTGGGCTGGCGCCCCAAGCAGCCACTCACCTCCCATCAAAAGAGGGGCAAGAACGGTGATCTCGCTTCCAGACTCCCTGTTTCTCCCCGTTCCCACCGGTGGGGAAAAGAAGACCCTTCTCTAGCAGGACCCATGAGCCCTCCCGCCCACGACCCACGACCTCCCAGGTAGAGCCAGTTCTGGGAAAGGCGTTCAGAGACGGAGACGATCTAGGAGAGGCTGGGGAGACCAAGCGCGGAGGCCGAGACAAACCGTCAGCCGTCAGCCTGTCCCTGCTGCCACGTGCCTGCAGCCAAGGGCATTTATGCGGACAAGGTGCCACACTTGGCGCTGTAGATGAAGTCGTTCGCTCCACGACTGCTGGCCTCTGTCTAAAACATCTAACTGCATCAGCGTTCCGAACCCTCGGAGTGCGTCAGGGTCACCCCAAACTAGTAACCGTAAGTAACACTTCTGAAGTGTGGCTGACTTGGCAGGTGAGGAGTCAGGAATCTTGCATTTGCTTTATTTAATCCTCCCGACAACCTCTGGAGGATGGGGGCGGTGCCTGTTCACATTCCCATTTAACAGGTGAAGAAATTGAGGCTAAGCGTGATGCGGAGACCTGGCTTGGCGTCGCACACCCCCCAGGCTGCCTATTATTCAGTTAAAAACAAACTATCAAACCATTTTTATTGACCGGTCATTTCCGCGTGTGTGGAGACACGGCCTCCAATGGCTTCTGCAGGAACCATGGACCAGGGATCTGGCCGGAATAACAGTCCGTGCTGGCTCCGTCAGCAGGTCCAGCGCGGTTGCCCGGGCCCAAATGCCCCAGCGAAGGGCCTCGCCCCTCCACCTGACCTAGCGGGCATAGACAGGCTTAATGGCTTCTCTATTGAGCCCTTCCATTATTTTTACGGTGCCCACGGTAATCTGTTCATTGAACACTCCCCATTCCGGTCACCATGCTGACGACTAAGCGATTTTCTTCCGCCTGGCCCCTAATAAGGGGACCTGAGTTAATCATTGTGAAGCTTTGAGAGGGGGCACGGCAGGGGCTTAAAACACTTCTCTTGCTTCATTAGGGGAAAAAGCGACCCAGGTGCAGACGCCGAGGACCTCGGGGTTTGATACTATTAAATCAATGCACAGACAAAAAAAACCAAAAAACAAAAAACAAGTGGATTAGGCCCTTTTTGGCCAACAGAAATCTGGTGGGTAAGGCTCGAAGATGGGGCGCAAAGGCGTCAGAAGAGATATCACTGCATTAGCGACTGCCTGAGCTCTGCTTTGTCCCCGCCGTCCCTTAACACCACCAGCCCAAGGAAACCGTCGCCTCCCAGCCCGGCGGACTTCCCCAGGCGCTCCGAGCTGGTGGCTCTGCCTCCGCTTAGAAAGCACGCACCACGCCCCCACCTCGACGGGCTGGCGACCCCGGCCTCCGTGTTGGGCTCCTGAAATTTCTGTGGCCAGGTTCTTTGCTCCTTCCCCCACTCCCCTGACCTCGGTCATCTTAGCCATCTGGATTTTTTTTTTTGAGACTGAGGCAGTTTTAGTATGCAAAAATGTTATCTAGCGCTACTGCCATCCACACATTAACTTTATTTCCATGACTTGAGTTTGAGCATCCTCGCGTGTAGAACGGAGGCTCTATGAGGAGTGAGAATCCCTCTCTCTGTCCAGTGTCTACACTGCCTGGTACCTAGTAGGGGCTCAATAAGAATGTGTGGCATGAACAAACTTCTGAGTATACTAGCTTTACCCAGTACCCAGGGGAGAGGTTCCCAGGGCTTTCTTGAAGTTGATTTGTAAACTTCCACACTCTTATAGGGACATTAAAGAAAATGCAGCCAGGCATCGTCAATTCAAAAGGAAACGTGCTTGTGGCCTCTGTGAGAAGATCTTAAAGGGTCTCTTGTTTCTTTTCTGCACGACGGGCAGGACAGGGTAGCAGTAAGAGCATGGGGTCAGGAGTTGGATGGCTGGGCTGGCATGCATTTTTGTCACCCATTACGTATGGGCTAGGTAATGAGCCTCTTAAAGCATCGGGTTCCTTCTTGGAAAACAGAAATAGTGACAATACCACCTCCTTTTAGGGTTTATTCATTTAAAAAGTTAGCTTTTGTAAGCATTTAGCATGTGCCGGACACTATTCTAAGCATTTGACCTCTGCCCGTTTAGTGCCTGCAACGATGAAACAAGTTAATGCACGTAAAAACCTTTGCACAGGGCCTAGCACAGCACGTAGTATGTGTTCAAGGAGCACTGGCTATTATTTCTACATTCTCTTTTCCTTCCATCTCCAGAGAGGCTGGTTTGATTGGTCAGGTTCAGACTGGGTTATGTTTGCTAGTGGGTATGGGGCCAGTAAACCCCAAACACGGTGCTTCTGTTTCGTGGTTCGAATGCTTCAGGGAAGAGGCAAGCCAGGGAGTGGTGGAGCTGGAATGCAAGCCCAGGTCTGGCGCCAACGTGCAGGCTCCGTTCACTACATCAGGTTGTTGATAGTCTGAAAATGATGCGTCATTCTGAATTCATTTCTTACCTACCCACCCCCTGGGATCTGGGAAATGGGGAGCCTACTCTGTGGGACATCAGGGGCTTTGGGTCAGACCGAGCCTGGATTCAGTTACGCTGCCTCACTTCCTGGTTGAATGAGCTTGGGAAAATTCATTTAACCTCCCACAGCTTCTATCATCTCATCTTCCAACCGGGGACAACCACGGCCTCTTCTTCAGAGGGATCTTGGGAGGCTGACCGGGGGCTGACATCACCTAAAGTGCTCAACACAACGCCGGTTACACCGTAAGAGCTCAGGAGCACTGGCTAATGCCACTACGAGTGTTTCACTCCCTTGGGGTTAGCTGGGAGTTCACAGGGCCCATTGCGTTCCCATCGACAGCTAACAGGCTGGAACACCGCCGGGCCAGCTGTGGCCCATGGGCCACGTCTACCCTGCTGCCCGTTGCTGTCTGGCCCGTGAGCTAAGGACACTTTTCACGTTTTTAAATGGCTCCAAGAAAAATCAACAGAAGAATGGTATTTCCTGACAGGTGAAAATCACAGGATCCTGACATTTCAGGGTCCAGAAATAAAGTCTGATTGGGACACTGCCACGCCCATTCCTTTACATCCCGTGAGGCAGGAGCCGGAGCAGCGTGGCAGAGACTGTGTGGCTTGTCACGTCAAGGACGCTCACTGTCTGGCCCCTTCCAGAAGTTTGCTGACCTCTGGACTGGAACGTGACCCACGTGAGAGACGATGAGGTAAGGGAGGAATCACGGAGCGTACACTTCTAACCCGAATGTGACCATAAACTGGCTGACTGACCTCTGCCACGTGCCTAATCTCTTGGCCTCGTGTCTTTATCTGCTATAATGGGGCGCCGGGCTAATTGTTTTCTCCGGATTCCTTCTGGAATTAAAAAAAAAAAAAAGAAAATGTCTGTGACTCTCGGCTGCTGCACGAGGCAGGTTCTAGCTAGATTGTGGGATAGGAAACACTTTCCACACCTTGGAAAGGCTGCAAAAGCTCTAGCAGTAAAACGGCTATTACCATCTTAGCATTATCAGAGCTCTGGAAGTGAGGCTCCGGGAAGAAAGTGTAGTTAACAGGGAAAAGGAAACAACATTAGAGATAAACAAAGCCCACTCACGCAGGTACCAGACAATGCAGCCCAGCCCAGTGGGGGGACCTGGCAAGGAGATAAAAGGATCACAGTAGGCGGCATGTGTTGAGGATGTGCCCGATGCCAGGCACTATTTTCGGTGTTTCTCACGCACCACCTCATTTCGCATTCCCAGAACCCTTTAGCTGCAGCCGCCGCATCTGCACCTCCTCGGGCTGTTGTAAAAATGAACGATGATACGCAGGAAGGGGTTCTCATAAAGGAACACGGCAGGCCTCGGTGCATGCTGCTGGCCCACGCCTCTTGCTGGCATTTATGGACAGGGCGGGGTGCCCCTGCTGCTGGTGTGCCCATATTCTCCCTCGGCCTCCGAGTTTAGGCTCCTCCTTTCGGGGCAGAAATGCAGTGGGCAGGGCTGGCAGCAAACTGCACGAAGCCCCTCCGGCAAGCCTCACTCAGGGCAGTGACGCGGAGGAGCTGCGGCTGCGTTATCCATCAGCCGATTGGAAAGAGGACCTGAAAAAAGGGGTGGACATATCTAATGGGGACTCGGGGCTGCACCGGGACGTGGTTTAGACTTCAGAGCACGGACGCTGGGGCTGGATCGCGTGGGCTCGAATTCCAGCTCTACCCCTTACAAGGCAAGTTCTTAACCTTTCCAGGCTACCCTCTCCTCTCCTACAAAACGCGGGTGAGTGTACGCACCAGAGTGGCTGGGTTATTAACCGAGTTCCCAGAGCAGCTTCCAGGGCACAGCAGGCACTTCGGGTCAGTGACTACTGCCATTTCGGCTGCACAACCAGGCTGCCCGAGGTGAGCAGACTTGTGGATTAAGCTTGGTCTGGGCCCTGCGCGATCCAACAGCTCCATGTGGCTACATGTACGTTTATGAATTAAAACCCAGTGCAAAATTCCACTTTTCAGTGGTGCTAGTCACAATTCAGGTACCCACGAGCCACACGTGGCTAGCGGCTCTTCTACTGGGGCAGTTCAGAGATGACACATCTCCATTGCTGCAGAACATTCTATTGGACAGTGCTGGTCTAGTCACAAGGGACCTTCATAAACACAGGCGACTACATTTTTACGTGATAAGAATGAAGAGACTGTCATGGAAGTGCCATGTTAGCTAGCACCTTTGGGAAGATACAGCAAAGGAAGGAGAAGGCGTCCGCAGCCTCATCTTGCGGATGAAACAAGAACTAAACGTGGACGGTATTATCTAAAGGTGTAAAGGTGCCGAGCACGCCACACACCCTGGGACAATGTCTCAGCTCCAACAGAAGCAGGAGAAGCGGAAGACGGTGACGTGGGCTGAAGCTCTGTCTATGACAGCGGAGGGGCAATCTCTGTATCCATAAACACAAGAGTAGCACTTAGAACCGTGAAGAGAAACACAAAATTGTTTCACAGGGTCCCTGAGGGTGGGAATGGGTAAGACAGACGAATGGGGCTTTAAAAAAAAATTATTTCTATTACACGCGTTTCTGTCCTGTAACATTTTTAAACCGTGGATGGAGAGTTTGTTCATAAAAAGGTACTGAAGACAAGAACATAACAAGTGATGGAATTTTTAAGGTTCCAGCAGAGAGAGCATTTCACAGGGAGAATCTGCCTCCTCCAGGCTAACTTCTTCAAGGCTTTGGCTTGATTGAAATCAGGATTCTGAGACGTGTCCTTTAACAAAGGCAAAAGCAGAAACCTAGCAGAAACCTCCCTCCACACATAATCTGGATGCTCTGAGCGCATCTTGGGAGGAAGAATAAATTCCAAGTGCCAACTGAGGGACCGACTGCTTGGGGAAGACAGAATGTGCCAGTGGGTGGATGTACCGGGACTGCGTGTGCGGGTGAGCTGTGGAGCAAACCTCAGTGGCTCCTGCTTGGGGCCAAGTGACAAGTACAGTGAAAGCCCCTTCCAGCACTTTCTGGGGACTGGAGAAAAACACAACCCTCGGAGTCTATCTGGGATCACAGACAGCATGGTGAGTTCTCAGCGCTCTGTCACTGACGGGGCCGCAATGTCCTCACTGCCTGCCGAAGACCAGTGGCACGTCCGGCTACCCGGGTAGCGCCGTGCAGACGCTGCAGAGATGCCCAGCTCCCCACACTTGCCTTTCTAGGTGGGCCAGAGCTTATACATCCTGATTCTACAAATGGGGAAATGGTGACTCCAAGCCTTTTTCATGGGTGGCTCCCCACCCAGATGGCCATTGCTCAGAAAAGCGATCGGGGGACTTTTAAAATTTGATTCACATTTGAAAGAAAAGAGTTAAGCACTGGAATGTCCCTAAGTTGCCAGCACTTTTGGAACAAACATTTTTAAAAATTTCAGTTAGTCGAGAATATTGGATTCCAAGTCTGGATTCTCCCTCCTACTCTCTCTACTGGACACATGACTTTGGGAAAAACGATGGTTCAGCTTTCTTAAAAGAGACAACCTAGACATACGTAATACATGATATACAGTCACATGTACCAATGACCAAATGCCTAACCATCTCATTTAATTCTTATAAAAACGTGTCACCTCATTTTACAAACGAAGAGACTGGCTCAGAGAGGTTAGGCTGTTTTTCCCAGGGAACACAGCTAAACAGAGGTAGAGCTGGGATCTGAACCCACGTGGGTCTGACTCAAGGGATCTGCTACTGTATCACGCTGCCCCCTACACTGCCCTACCTTTTTCACAAGGTGATTGGCCCAAGTGTGAAGAAAACGTCCAGATGATGACCGGGGACGCACTTTGAGAAGCACGAGTGTTACCTGGTCACGATACCCACTTGTGACCACACACAAGACTTCTTCCTATACGACTGTCGACGTGACCACCATGGGGATTCTGAAAAGATCTCCGAGGACCACTGGGGGGCTTCGGAGGGGCCGGGGGAGCGTTGGGGGAGGGCCCCGCCTTTCCTGGGACGTGTCCTCAGGCAAGAACATGGAAACCTCGGGTTGCAGAGCCACTGGGTGACGGTGTGGCTTCTGTGCATGTTCCTAACTATTGCCTGTGACTGAGCTATTGTTGTAGTCATGAGGGTAACGAGGCATCCCTCCTACAGCCCTCCCCACCACACTACTCCAAGTCCCCACCTTTCCTTAAACAAAGAGCTGCTGGCACTGCGGGCGAGCGGGGCTAGAGGCAGGGGAAGCCATTCTATTAGGCAGAAGCATTCTGTTCCACGCACCGATTAGGAGGCGCGGCTCCTGTTGCTTGGGGTACCGCGCACCGAGACGGTCCAGGAAGTGTATGTTCTCGTCTCTCTTCCCCCCTGGGGCTTCTGAACAGATGCCCGACTGAAGGAGACCTGTTTTTTCTTCCAGTTTCCCTCATTTCTGTCCCAACCCTTCATTCCCAGGGAGGATTTCTGCTAGGCTCACTGACTCCTTCCAGCCCACCCTTTGCACGCCGCAAAGACTTCATGGTTGCACGCTTTGCCGGACACAGGGCTAAGCTCATCAGCACGTACTTAACCCTCACCGTGGTGGGCACGATGAGTCTCATCATCTATAGAGGAGGAAGCTGAGGCTCAGAGGGGTTCAACGACGTCCCGAAAGCCCCACAGCTGGTGGCGTCATGGAGCTGTACACATGGCGCCAGGGTCTGCCCTCTTAACAATGCTGTACTGCGTTTCCACTTGTCTGCGAGGCGCACACTCATTGCAGAAGAAACGTGGGTGTACACATGGGAGAGTTTTAATTTTGCGAAATCTCGAACCAGGCATGAAAGCTTACTTTAATTTGATTACAATAAGAGGGGGCCTCTGCCCACCTCTGGCATGTTTGGGTTTTGCTCTGGCTTTTGAAGATCTCTCAATGCTAAGAAGCCCAACAGAACGCAAGATTGGAGAGGGCAAGGCCTACGCTTACCTGTCCCGGGCTGGTGCGTGGTCTTGGATTCGGGCAGATGAGGGCTGTGTTGTCATCACAGAATGGTAAAGTGTCTGCACGAAGGGGTCGCCCTCCCTTTTTGTCCCCTCAGCTGCCTCAGCCTGAACTTGAAGGTATGGAATGTTTACATCCCTGCGGTCAATGACAACTTGGCCATCGTAGCCTAGATCTGCTCCAGAGTGGAGAGGCTTTCCTTTCTTCCCTGTTTCCCCTCATCTCAGATAAAAAGAGGGGGAAAATAAAGACAGGGACAAGCTAAGAGGTTTGGGTTCTGTGACCCAGCGAGTTGTTCTAGTTATTCTCCTTCTCTGGCCTCAGTTTACACAACTGCAAAATGGGCTGGTTAGAATGCATCATGACTTCCCAAACTTCCAGCTCCCTGCTGCCTGTCTGATTTTGGCTGTTGCTCATGGGTCGCCTATACTATCTGTAGTTATGCATTTAATACTCTTTAATGTGACTCACCTTTTAAACACTGACTTACAAGAGGAAACCTGATGTCACGACCATGAGTAGAAATCAGTTTCACTCTCAATCAAAGAAGGTAAAGATAAATACAGCGTAGATGAAATGATGACGCTCTCGGTAGACAAGGGGCCTGCTCGCTCGCTCTTTCTGTCTCTGTCTTAGACGTGAGGATTTGGAAGTTTAGAGAAGTGTGAGAGGTAAGCACGCAGTGGAAACTTTCTGCTTGATAGCAGGATAAGAATGAAAATAAAAGTTAACAAGGAATAACATCCCCGCGCTGTGATTGGTGCTGTTCAGTGCTGAGCTGTGGCATCGGACAGCTTCTTAGGTCCTGGGGGATGCATAGCCTGTGCCTGGAAGACACTCAGTGATACACACTAACTGAGAGGCTGTGGAGAGGGAGAAGGGAGGAGAGAGAAGGAGAAGGAGAAGGAAGGAGAAGAAACCACTGCCCTGGTTGGTAGAGTTTGCCAACTTCGGTGGTGCCAACACCTCAACCGCTACCAACGTGACATCATCACTCAATGTGGAGATGGCAGGAGATGAGGACAACTGGCTCTCAACAGCAGGTAGGAACTGAGCAGACTCCAGCACATCACTAGCAGGTAGGAACTGAGCAGACTCCAGCACATGACTGGCAACACTCGACCAGAAAAATCTCAAAAGTTCTTCCTGCTGTACGCACTCCCAATAGTAACTCTCACATAACAAACATAAGGTCTTTTTTAAAAATAAGTCTTTCCATACCTACAACTCTAGCTCAGTAATGTACATACAGCAGTCATTTAAAACATGGTGGCTGCTTCTATAAGAATACCCAGGAGTCGGTACCACTGTAATAACCACAATAATAACACTATCTCACAAGTATTGAACACTTACCCCATTCCAGGCATATGACATTTTCTCATTTAATTCTAACAATAGCACATAATAGCGGTCTATCATTATTATTCCCATTGTATAGGTCAATAAATTGAGGTCAACGGTTAATCAATCTGTCCAAGATTACACTCTAGTAAGCGACAGAACTAGACAAACAAGTATATTAAAATAAACCTACTTCAACCCAAAATGTACTTTGAAAACGGGACATTCAATCACGGTTAAGCAAATATGATTAATAAGGAGGTATTCTAGAGATGATGTATGAATGATAAGTTCTTAAAGAATCAAAACACTAAATGCTAAACATACACTAAACTTAATGGAAAATACCTTCGATGAATCAAAGTTTTGAATGTTAAGAACGTGCTGAAATAGAAGTTACATGAGAGTTTTGGTTGGTCCTAGGTTCAGGAGGAATGCTTGCTGTACTACGGACCAAACCGGTAAGAAAACTGTGGGTTAAAAACACCAGGGTCATTTACACCTTCTTCCAAGTTCAAGTTGGAGGTAAGGCTATGGGTGGAGCACCCACGATATGTGAGACACCACGCAAGGCCCCCTGCTTACTTGATTTCTAGTGTCCCCCCAGCTAAGCAGGCACCAGCATTCCTGCTCCACGGGTGAAGCGGCTGAGGCTCACCAACGGCAATGACTTGCCCAGATTTCGGGTGGTTTGGGTTTCACACTCACATCCCTCCCTCTACCTTTCTGGGGCCAAGCCTCCCCCTGCATGTGGGTCAGAGGCCAGGGCAGAACCTCAAACTTTTAATTTCAGAACAATGGTTTGCTATTCGAAGCCACGCACGTGTTCATTACGTTTTCTTTCATCGCTGCCATCTCTGGGACCTGGTCGCTCAGTACCTCACCGTCTGAGGTTTACTTTGACCGGTAAGCCATCGGCCCACTAAAGAACATAAGAGAAATGGTGAACTTTGCATGCTTACTCTTCCTTCTGAAATGCTTCTGAGGGGGCTGCTTCGGACAGCAGGGCTGTTCACTGTCAACGGCGGTTCCAAGGCATGAGCGGCAGTGAGGATGATGTCCTACTAGGTGAGGAAATGGTCCGTCGTAGGCCCCAAGGTGGATGTCAAGTTTTGGAGCTCCAGGGAGCTACTGATGACTGCAGCTGGTCCGCCGCCTCGGGGTCCGGGAGCGTCGCAGGGCACAGCGCTTTCGCTGGTCCGCACGAACGAAGCGCATTAGACACAACAAACCTGGCCGTCCAGGGCGGGGCTCAAGGCTTCAGAACCCGAAAACCACAAACCCGACACTGACTTAGATAATACCAGGCGTCCGGCCTCTGTGTGACCTCCCTTAACTTCTCCAGCTGAATCAATTTGGAGAATGTCCCTGTGGAAGCCCTGACACTCTGTAACCAGAGGTGAGTCACTTCATCACCAGGCTCCTGGCCAACTCTTGAACCCATCCCTGTCATTGTCCGCCTTTGGCACTGACCTTTCCCTGAGTCACGATGCACGTCCAGTTCTCCAAATGTACTAGACCTTTCTTCTCTTCTCTAAGTCTCTGCACCTTGGAATACCCTTTGTTTTCTTCTTTGCCAGGTGACGTTTTCCTTCTCTATCAGGCCTGAGGTCACATGTCATTTCCTTCACGGCCTCCCAGATGAGGCCAGGTCCCTGTGGGCTGGGGTCCCATTGCATCGGCTATGAGTAATGGCCACACTTTAAATTACTTGCTGAGAATGTTATCTCCTTTGTGGGAATATCCAATAAGTGGCATAGTTCCTGTTACTCATTGCTGAGACCCGGCCCAACAAGTAATAGGTGCTCAATAAACCCGTGTTGAACAAAGGACAAATATGAAACTTAAGAATATTTGGAAAGCACTAAGGAAGTGCGGGATTTTGAACGCCTATTCCCTCGGTTTTGTTGCAAAACTAATTGACGGGTAGACAAATTATTTATAAAATACTTTCGCTGGTAATTGTGAAAAATGACGACTCTCCCTTAGGGATGATATCAGTTAGAGGATGATTCCTGGAAAAGTCATTAATTGACTTCCTTTACGTGTTTCTGTGCTTCTGAGGGAATCTCATTCTGGCAATAACAAAGGAGCAAATCAAAGGTGAAGTCTTAGTAGCTGTGTGACCTTGGACACCTTACTCAATGTCCCTCATCTGTGCAATGGGATAAGAAGGGACCTATTGCATGGAGTGATTGTGAGGATCAGATGAGAAAGTGCAGTAAATCGCTTAGCATGGTGCCTGTCACATAGTACATGTTCGATAAAGTCAGCTATAACTACCACAGTTGGCACCTCCGCTCTGAAATGTAGACCCCAACTGACATGAGTCACGTGCATTCCACCTCTGATCACATGATGATGTGACCCCCTGAGGGTGACCCAAGACCCCTCCGTCCGCACCACGATGACCAGCCCACACTACACAAAACCATCTCTGCTGTGCTGAGTGAGCCCTGAAGCCAAAGCAAGAATGGAATGCCATCAGAGAGGGCAGCGACCAACTGCTCTGAACTCTCAGCCCACTCTCAGGTCTGAACTGCTTCCCAGCCACAATGATCTGGGGATGAAAGTGCACCCCTCCATCCACTTCTGACTCTGAGCTCTGGTTGAGCTACGCTAACACCTGCCCTGGTTGTGGGTTCTAGCAAGAAGCACATCTACCTTGTTTCACCTGTCAGTGGCAGAACAATTCTGCTCTGTTGGCCAAAGGAGAAAAGCGTGAGGGATAACAGAGACCTGGGAAGTGGGACAAGCAATGGGGCTTGGGCCCCTCCTAACCCTGAAAGGGGCTTTAATGTCCCCGTCCCGAGGGGCTTCCATGGTACACGGTGACCATCTCAAGTGGATTTGGTTTGCGGGGGATCCTGGGTGACTTCTAAGGGGTCTCAGAGCACTGGCTGTAACTGTTTGGTGGCAAGGTGGGTGGCCTCTCCCTGCATCTTCATGCCCTGGGAGGCTCCAGGGTCCGGGTGGGGCATGCACATGGGTAGATCCCCAACCTCCAGGAGCCTCAGCTCCACCACATGCAGGAGAGCGCAGCGTTCTTGGAACGGCATTGCTCAGAGGAGTCGCTGAGCAAAATCCATTTAAAGCACGTAGCCCTGTGCCAGGCCCTTAGCAATGCTTAAAGAACAGGAGCTGAGCTCTCGTAGCTATTCTGCACTTCGGCATTCATCTCTTAGAACATAACTGGGGTCATCCTACACCGAAGGGAGTTTGAGGCCCAGGTGCGATCTTGGGTTCTAGGTCATACAGCTCCTTGGTAAGGGGTAGAGCTGGGGTCCAATCCCAGGTCTCCCCACTCCAGGCTGTCTGTTTTGCTAGACCCCACTGGCTCTCAGGACCCATCTAGCTCTGCTGAGCTCCTCAGGACATCACAGTTCTCGAACCTTCCACCATTGCTCCCTCAGATCAAGTGTCCATCTCCAACAAACATCCACTTGAGCCCTAAATCCTATTCATGTCACCCCCAAAATATCCTGCAAAACTTCTTCCTGCTTTCCTGCTCCATGGCCATGGGAGTCGTTCTGTCTAGAAAATTCTCCCCTCCTCTTTGGCCATGGATGGCCCCTTTAAGTTTCAGCTCACGTCTCCTACTCAGAGAGACCATCCACGACCTCCGAGCTGAAAAATTGTCTGTCTCCTTTCCTAAATGTAAGCTCCCCAAGGGCAGAGACCACGTGTCCCCAGTACCTAGCACAACATGACACATAGGTGCTCAGTGAATACAGGACGCTCTCCGTTAAGCAGAACTCGAGCAACGGGCCGGTTCACGGAGAGTCTGCTTCCATGTATCCGGCATCTACCCACCCTCAGGGGGCGCTGGGGGATGGACAGTCTACTGTGTATGCCGAGCGATGCCACATGAACGAAGGAAAGAACCGACTCCAGAACCAGCACGTTTGTCAACACCTGGATGGAACTGAGGAAAGGACTCTAACTTGCTGGGAGAGGGACCTGGGCACCCGCTTGTCACCCTTCTTGGCCTCCTAAAAGAACAGCACGAGGCTACCACGAACAGGGACTCTCCAGAGCAGGCAGCCCACACAAAAGCACATCTTGCAGGCAGGGGAAATGGGCGGATAGTTGCTAATTGCGCCTTCCAACAGGGCTGATCTTTGCAAAGTTCCAAAGGCGCCTGCCTCCATAAATCCTAGGCTGCTACTGCGTTGGAGCTGGGGGTGGGGGTGGGGGGTGGCGGGGGGGGGGAGGGCTGGCACGGAGAAGCCACATCTCCTCCTCCCTCCTCCCCCCAGCTTCTCTCCAAGAGAGGAAGCAATGCAGATGGAGACGAGAAATAAATATTCCTGCCTGCTCCGTGCCACTGCAGACGTTTTCCAAAATGTCTGGCTTGGACCATGCAATCAAGCCCACCCAGGAAAGGAGGCGCTCAGCGGGAGAAAGAGGGGAAAGGGTGGCATATTTGTCGATACTTGTCAGCGCTCTGGGGGGGCAGAGCACATGGCTCATCCTTGGCAGCCCTGCTGAGGTGGGGACGTGGTAAGTGCACAGTAATTCTTGAAGAATTGAATCAGACGTGGGAGCTGCGTGAAGGAAACCCTGCCAGGGTGGCAGTGCGCCCCCTAAGCCTTTGTCCGGGGTCCGGAACTCGCATCGGGCCCTCTCCCCGCGGAGGTTTAAGGCGCTGTCCACGGTACCGGCGGCCTCTGCTCGGCCCTGCGCCTCCGTCCTGCAGGGTGATCACCACACCTGGCTGCCGGAGGCGCTCTGGAATCTGGGCAGCCGCTCAGCACCCATGTGGGGAGACGTTCCTGCCACCTCTGAGCACAGCTCCCCGCCTGCAATACCGGGGCACCAGCAGGAGATGAGAACACAGGCTGCGAGGGATACGTGGGGGCTGCTGGCCCAGGGGTGGCCAAGTGCGTGGGAGACGTGTCCCTGACGAAGGGAAGCCACAGGCCCAGCAGCAGGCCCTGACGCATCCTGCCCGCGTGGGGACGTCACCAGGCACACCGTGGGGCTGCAGAATGTCCCGGAAAAGGGAGAGGAGAGGATGAGAACTTCGGCTTGAAAGCTCTCGCACAGGGGACGACGTCCTTGATGTTGCTGCCACTGGACCGCCCTTCGCCCGCCCTCGTGGTGACCAGCACCTAGGCTGCGGCCCTCGGTGGGGTGGATTCTGCTCAGTGAGCCGCAGAGGAGCTCTCCTGGTTTTCCCGGGTCCGAGTCCAGGGCGGTAAAAATCCTGGCTCCAAATGAAGACTCAAAGGAAATGACACTTCAGTGGGTGTCAGGGGAGCGTTTTCCACAAACGCCGCATTTAATTCTGCCTCTTTCCGTGACTTCACTGAGGAACGAAAGATTATCCGGCATTTCCCACTCGTGTGCCCTGAATCCTTCCTTAGGAATCTTGCCCACTGACTCGCCCATCTGCCTTCCAGTGCCTGCAACTGCCAGCTGAACCCCACTCTCTTCAGGAGGCAGTGCAATGGTGGGGGGAGCTGGCAGAAGAAGACCTGGGCTCCCGTGTCCACTCTGCCCATTGCTGTGCGACCTCAGACAAATCACTCCCCCTCTCTGGGCCTTTTGTTTGTTTGTTTGTTTGTTTGTCGAAGGAGAGATGTGGGTCGAAGAGGTTTCCTTGTAGCTGTGACATATGGGTGGTTCTCCAGAGTGAGATCAGAGGGAATTCCTACTGCCCCCATCCTCTCCCCACCCCAACTTTGCCAGTAAATCCCAGGGATTGGAGTCCTCGCACTTCGTGAGACTGAGTTCAGTCTTCATACCTGGGAAGGTCAGAACTGCATATTGAAACCAGCCGGGCATAAAGATACATGCCTGCTATCTAGACTTGTTTTAACTATTTTCTGTCCACACTTCCCTCAATTCCCAGGAAATCTAATGCACGGGTCAGGGAAAGACTAAAGTAGCGCAGGTTTGGGAAGAACCTGTGACATGCATGTCTGCATCGTATAATAATCAGATACTTTTCATGAACAACACCTGCCATTTATTGAGGCCTACTGTGTGCTAGGACTATGCTAAGCTCTTTCACTTACATTATTATCCTCACAACAGCTCATTATGGAAGGTATTATTTGTCCTGCACGCTCATGCAATACTGGGAGCTGACTGCAATTCGCACACACACTTGCAAAAAGCAAAGAGCACAAAGACCTACTAGCACACCTCCCTAAAATCAAAACCAAAACTAAAACGAAACCCAGAGAGAATGAGTCGCCTGCTCAAGATTCTACAGCTGGTTAACACAGGTGATGGGACTTGAACCTGATGTTGGATTCTAAAGGTGATGGATGTGCTACCCTACCCACTACCCTGTGCTGGGCCTTTTCTTGGCATTCAGTGCCCTTCTGGGAAATTCTTCACATAGTAAGGCTATTTTAAAGAGCTCTAGATGGTGGATCCTAAATAGATTGCCTTTCCTAAGGTGTCAGAGGAAAACAGCTGGTCTCAGAGCCGACAAGAACGCTGTCATCAGAAACGGCCAGAGAGCACGCGGCCGCGGTGCCTGCCTGGCACAGGAAAGGTAGGGGGACTAGCCGCCCCCCAAGCTGTCCATTAGCAGTGACCATCTCTATCGATCCCCCACCTGCAGACCGTGAGGCTGGCCTTCTGCCCACCGCCTCACTCACCCCTGTGGCCTCACCCAACACCAGCTCAGGATTATAGCCTCTCAGAATTTGCAAACACAAGTGTCCCCGAGCCAGGGCAGGCCTGGGAATGAGCGAAACAGCCAGAGGGCCTATGAGGCACTGGCAACCCCAAGTTTGGGCTGCGGAGACTCCTGGGCATCAGCTCCAGCAGGCTGCCTGTGCTCACCGGCGCAGGCCCAGTGCTGCTGACGGGCCACTTTACAGAGGGGGCCCTGGGATACAGACTTCCCCGTGAACTGTCCCAATTCGTAAATGCGGGCGACTGATTCCGTTAACAACGCCGTACCCCACGCAGCGAGCACCATGTAAAACATATTGACCACCGCAACCTGACCTGTAGGTCTCCCCTTGCAACCTCTAAAGTTCTCTGTACTCATTTACAGATGAAAAAATCGTAGCTCAGAAACATGAAGTGATTTGCCTAAGACAGTTAAGGTGGGCCCAGGCTGGTAACTCTCTTTGGATACAAACACAGAGGTGTACGTGTGTGTGTGTGTATGCGTACATATATACACACACACACTGCATATTCACAGATGAAATAGAAATGGTTTTGGATCACCTGCTGTCATGAAATGTCCTGCTTATTCTGCTAGTGTTATTATACACCGATAGCTGACTGCAACGAACATACATCTACAAACCAAAAACGAAACGACACCACAGCCCCCTGCCCGTGCCAGCTCCTTGCAGTTATTAGATCATTTTAGAATCCATTTGAATTACCCCATATTTCCTTCATAAAAAAATGACAAGGCAGAGCTCTTTACTTACGGTAAACGACAAAAAAGAAGAAAACAAAGTCCCTTCGTCATATCGGGATAATTTGGCCAGCACTCCTTCCAAGATGGTAACGAACTAGTAAAACAGCAAAAGAGAAAAAGAACTATTATTTCAAACGAGCATCATTGACAATAAATAGAAACCTCTCCCGACCAGGGTGGAACTCTCTGCTCATTTTTGCGTGCTTTGATTTCAGCCTCTGGGGAAAGGCATCGACTGCCTTCACATGGAAATATTTGACTTATCCGGCTTTCTCTTCATTATTATGTGATTGCAAATAGAGAGTGTTACAGAAGTGCAAAGTGACAAAATATTATTGAGTTGCATATAGCACGCGATAATATTAAATGCACTTTTCAAAATCCAAAACTGCGCGAAGCCGTTTCTACGTTACATATTAGCACTACATTTAATCCAATCTATTTTTATTTGTATTTTATCAGTAATTTTGGGGAAACAGAAGTTTAGCACTGGCAAATATAAATGTCTTCCCATTCAACATTACTTAGTTAAAATTCTATAATTCATGAGGGTGACTGAAATAGCTTTATCTGACTTTTATGTGTTATTATGACTCTCACTGCATGTGAAACTAGAGAAAAGAGGGTTTTCATGATGGCAGAGTTCCTTCTTACCGTTTAACTTTCTCTATTTAAAAATCTAACTTTGTCAGTGCTGGAAAACAAAACAAACATTTCCTGCCTCACCCAGTGCAATGTTGGGGGACAAATTCTTATTAAGTCAACATATGCCACTTCATCAATCCATCTTCACGCCGCTCACATTCATCAGAAAAATCACTCGGAGCTGAGGCTGGGTGACACGCAATCTTGTTGCCCGAGAAATGTAAGTACCCAGCTCAACTTTTTAACGTGTTACATTTTAATGGAAATGCAGACAATAACAAAGCACCATTCACAATGAAACATTTCACCTGAAGTTGAAGGTTACCTTTGCAACCAAGAGTGTTATCATTTCTTTAACAGTTTCTTCAATTAGCTCGTCTATTTTTGAATGGTATTGATGCTAAAGAACACAGAAAGACAAATATTAGCATGTTTCAGAGGTGATGGCATTCCTTCCCTCAGTAATCCTTAGACAACGTGATTTATAAATAAAGCCTGGCCCGCAGACCAGTGTGTTTCCACAGTCCCAGACACGGCTGTGAGGTTCTGACTGATTCTGATTCTCCAGTCTTTGATGAGGAGAGATCCGAAGCTCTTTTAAAAATTGCCAGGCGTACGGCTCCTCACTCAAGACACTCAGCGGCTTTGATAGATGCAGAGACAGACACATATTTACAAATAGCTTATATGGATGGCTTAACGACCTAGCAGTGTGTGGATCTGGGTCTTACAAAGCAAAATACCACAATCGTTTAACACAGGGGATGGGAAAATTACCCTTGGAAAACTGGTGGGAGCTGTGACTTAGGGAGTTGAATCCTTCCGAAGAGAATTTGACCAAAACACTGCAGATGATTTTGCAAAAACTGTTCTAAGACCTTCGGATATTCTGGGTTCCTGCCTCAGAGCCCCCCCCCCCCCCAGTTCTATCTCAAGGCGTTGACTCAGTGCTGAGGCCAGGTGTCACTTCCTGAACCCCTGTGGCTGCCACTCACTGTCTCGGTCCATCAATAAGCAGACCCAGGCTCAGAGCCTTTGCTGAGACTGCTGCTAAGTTTTTCAATTTCTCTCGCTGCTGCAGTCGGTTATTAAATTTAATCAGTAATGCGAAAACAAACCCCCACACAAACAAAAATCTGCTGTAAATGCCAGGAAAACAGAAAAAAAGCGATTTCAACAGAAAATACTCGATGCCAGCTCCTTGACATTTATTAGATCATTTTAGTATCCATTTGAGTTCTTCCATATTTCCTTAATAAGAAATAACAATGCAAGACATTGCTATTTGGAAAGGAGAATGCACTTACCCACTCTTTAGCAAACTTTCAGAAGGATGATTAATTAGGAACAGGAAAAAAAAGGAACAGTGCAAATAAAAATCAGGACAAAAGGATACATGAGAAAATAAAAATGAAACAAACCATCAAAAAACCCCACAACACTATGAAAGCATACAAGAAATAATAAGCCCCAGTAATCGGGTTCGATATTCCGAAAACTGAATCAGAAGGGAGCAAAGGAACTAGGTTAATTCCTTTAAAGTCACAGGGGAATTTTGTTTTTAATAGGAAGACCTGGATGGGTCCTAGCACAAGTTGGCAGGTCATACTGCCTAAGAGCATAGTTTGGTTTCTTCATCTGCACAAAAAGTAGATAATGCCTCCACCCTGGACCAGTGAGTGGGTGGCAAGTCAGTACAAGTTACTGATTTTGGAAAGGGAATGAAGTAAACCCCATAGAAAGATATTTAGTAGGTTGATGATGATGATGATGATGATGATGATGATGAAGAAGAAGAATATGAAAAAACCAGTCCTGCTCTCAGACTCACAGATCTATTCTGAAGGTCAAGTGAGGGTCGAGATCTGAAAACATTCTGTCAACTTATAATTGCAATTCCAGTATTATTTGTTCAAGTTCATAAAGGAGAAGATAAGGGTGGGGAGAGGTGGTCTCCCTGCTCAGTCATCTCATTTTAGTTTCCTTTTAGTTGATGAGAGAGAAAACAAGACGGCCCACGGCCCACGTCGCATCGTCCTGATGAACGGGACCCGTGTTAGGTCTGTTGCTAACTTTACAAAAGGATTTACCCGTCAGTGGCATAAACCTGAAGCTAAATGCAAAGACGATCTGCAGAATTCTGTGCTGGGAACATACACACACACAAAAGATGTCAGAGCAAAGGAATTCGGGAGTATTGACAGGGCTCCAAATTCATTTTTAGGTCCTGAGATGAGATCCAGAATCACACGCACACTCTCCCTCCTCATGCGGCTGCCTTGCTCTGCTAGATTTTTCTTGAAATTGCTATAAATGATTCACATGTATTAAATTAATTATGAGATTTAACTAACTTAGGAAAGAGAGCTGTGGGCAAAATAATGCAATATGAAATATTCAGCGAGGGACTTTGAACCAAGCAAAGACCATCATGGGGAACAGAAATATTCTTTTGAGAAACTTGGATGAAATGGCGACCAGCCAAGAGCAAGTCTTCTCTACGCGTCAGTAAGACGAGCTTTCCTCTGAGGAGTTAGCAATGTCATTGTTTCCCAAAAGACAAACAAGCTTTCTCTTCACAAGTGGGGAAACCTCAGCCCTTTTCATCCTCTAAGGAATCCCAAACCACAGTACAGGGAGGGATGGTGGTGTACGGGGACCTCTTCTCTCACTTTCCATTTTTCCATGCCAACCTTGACCCTGACTTCTACTCGCACTGTCTCTCCCTTTCACTCCATTATGAATATTTTAATCTCCAATCCTCTCCACATTTCCTTTAACTCGGCTTGTAAATTATGTGTTTTGATACGATTATTCTGCCTCTTACTTCCAGAGGAGACTTGAGCATGTGACTGGTCTGTTTCCTCATCTCCTCAACGGGGCTGGAACCATCCCTGTTGTGAATATGGAAATACTCACCTACCAAAGCAAGGAAACACTGCATGGAAACATGGTTTAGAAACACAAGTGCTATATGGCAGTACTACCACTACTATGACTAATGATGAGTATGGTGGTTACATGTGTGTGCACATTTCTGTAAATTCACCTAAAATCTGTACACATCATTGTATGCAGATTACAACTTCAATTACATTAAACCTGATAGTAGGGCAGGGTAATAGCAACTCTGCTTATCAGGTACTAAAGGGGTACATAGCAAAGCAGCCCCCATTCCTATAAAAGCAATTACAAAACACATGGATTCATCTGACCAGATTCCCCTGAGATGTATTTGATTAACTCATTTTTCTAGAGTGCTAGTGGGTACTCTGCCTTTACGTTGCTCTTTCTCGGGAGATAAGTTGTTCCGTGCAGCTGTGAAGCTCCACGGAGAGGTATACACGTGTACTACTGGGGGCATCTCTTCATTAACATCCTCCCAAATAAATTATCCTGTCACAAAATTTCTTGCTATCGGATGAACTGCCAGTTCTAGCTGCATCCTAGTATGGGTACAAAGAGGGTTCTTGCCCATTTTTGCATTTTCCAGTCCCTTCTGCTGGCCTTGTTGGATTGGTATATTGATAATCATGATAATAATAAAAAGTTATATTCTGGGGCTTTAGGTCATGATGTTAGCAAGGGAACTACTAATCTTCAATGGCACGGGAAGTTTGGAGAGTTCACTTTTGCTTCGGATGAGCTAAGGTGCTGCAAATTCCCAATCACTTTGTGAAAATCATTCCACTTGACTTCCTGTGCTGCACATTTGCCTCGTCGTGGAACAGACTGTGTGTACGTTGCCTTTCTGTTAAGACCATCTGACCTTGGAAATGAGATGAAAACACACTAGACCCAGTGAGAAACGAGTTAATACACAATTTCCTCTCTATTGGTGCTTCACAAATTTTAATGAAAAAATAAATATTTAAGATGGAAAATTTTGGTTAACAAATGTTTCAACAGCTGCCTTTAGATGGTACTTCGCCCCAGTGATGAAATTCAGGAACTGATCTTAAAAACTGGAGAATAGGCTATCGCCTGGCCAATATCTGGTTTAAAACACCTTGAGGGTATTGGAATCCAGGTGGAAGTGGGTATTAGAAACTAGGTCTATAATATGAGCTTAACATCAAAGACTCACAAAGGGAAACCTACAAAAAAAAACACACAACCAAAAAAACCCCCAAAAACCAAAAACCAAAAACGAAACTTCTATTGATTCTCCCAATTTCAGTCATCCTTGGCCAACCTCATTTTAACGATTCAATCTTACTTTAGAGATGAACATCCCCATTCTACAAAGTGAGAAGAGTTACTAAGAGAGCAGACTTCTCATTGGAATTCTACTCAAGGTCATGGCCACAGAGCAAGGGCCCTCAGAGAACTTGTTATTTCTCATCATGTATCTCCAACTGGGTCTTTAGTTTGGGCTAACGAAGTTCACAGGTCCCCTGAAATTGTACAGTAAAACTGTGTGAAAATATTTTTCCCCCTGGGAAATGGCTCCATAAATTTCATCGGATTTTTCAATTGGGTTCTATGACAACCATACTCCTTCCCCATCCCCACTCCCCCCAAACCTTTTTTTCACCAAGAAATAAGTTCAGATCAGAGTGACTTGGCTTGTTTGGAAGAATCCTTTAGCTGTCTGGCCAGGTACATGGGAGTTCTTTAAACAGGGCCACAGCAGAGTTGACCTGAAGAGGGACATTAACAGCTGCTGAGAGGGAGGGAGGTCATCAGCGCTCTGGAACAGCCCTTCCCCACCCTGGAGCGGTGTTATCCTTGTGAAAAGCAGTTCAAATGGACACCTAAGAAGCCCTGAGGGACAACCAATAAACTGGACTTCATAAAACTTATACAAACTTTGGTGCTTTAAAAAATCAGTACAGAAGGTGAGAGAGTAGCTGCAAATCATATCTACGATCATCGTCTAGTATCCAGATGATGTGAAAAACTCTTACCCTAAGTAACAAAAGGACAACCCAATTTTAAAAATGAGCAAGGAGTTTGAATAGACATTTCTTCAAAGAAGACATGCAAACGGTCAAAAAGCACATGAAAAGATGGCCAACATCCCGGTGAAGCAAAGCCACAATGAGATCCCACTAGGATGGCCATAGCTTAAAAAGCACAGCTAATAGGAAGCACTGGGCTGAGATGCAGAGGAATTAGATTTCTCATACATTGATGATGAGACTATAAAATGGTGCGATCACTTCAAAAAACAGTTTGGCAGTTCCCCAAAAAGTTATACGGTAACTCTCAGTTAACCAGCGCCCATGGGGATGGGAAGAGGCCACAGAAATGTGAGGAGACTCAGTTAACGGGCACCCATGTTGGATAAATGTAGTAGTATTTGATTTTTTTGCCAGTTGCTTGAGAGTGCCAGCTGCCTGAGCTCCAGTTAACAGACCATATATAAAGTGATCATAGGACCCAGCAATTGCACCCCCAGGTATACATCCAAGAAAGCTGACGGCTTAGGTCCACATGAAAACTTGTACACACGTGTTCATGGATGGCATTACTCAGAGTATCTAAAAAGTAAGAATAACTCAAATGTCCATCAACGATGAACCGATGAGCAAAACGTGGTATATCCACATAACCGAGTATTACTTAGCTATAAAAAGAAATGACGTTTTGGTAACAGGTGACAACATGGATGAACCTTGAAAACATTATGGTACATGAAAGAACAAGTCGCAGAAGGCCACCTACTCCATTTACAGGAAATGCTCAATAGGCAAGCCCTTAGAAATGGAACGTGGAGTGGGGGGGTTCCCCGGGGCTGAGGAGGGCGGATGGGGAATTACTACTAACGGGTCCAGCTTTCCTGTTAGGGTGATAAGATTGCGCTACCATTGACGGTGGTGATGGTTGTACAACTGTGTAGGTACGTAAAGACTATTGCATTGCATACTTTAAAAGAATGAGTTTCACGGTATGTGAATTGTAGAGCCATTAAAAAACAAAAAACAAACAAACAAACAAAAAAGAAAATAAAGTTCCAAGGGGATCAAAATTCAGGCGGGGTAAGATTCTGAAAATCGTCCAAGACTCTTTGAGATCCCCCAAAACAGGGTTATTAAAAGCAGGATCCGTGAAGCCTACGAGATTGTTGAGAATCCCCCAGGGCAGTGTGCGGGGTGGGGGCTGCGCAGTGCAGAAACGCAGACGTGGGGACAGCCTGGTAGCCTGGCTCTGCGCTCCCTCCTCCTCGGTTGCCCATCCCCCACTTTACCCCGAGCAGCTCTCACTGTCTCCGCTTCACATGCTGGCCGTGGTCAGGGCTGAAGAACCGATTCTATAGCTAAAAACGGCCCAAATACAACTACTCCTTAGTGTCCTCCCTCGGGGGGGCTGTCCTCTGTGCCTGAGTACTTCTCCTTAACTCACTTGTGGACGCTGAACCTCCAGACCAGTGGGTCTCAAACTGTGGTCTCCAGACCAGGCAGCAGCACCGGTATCACCAGGGAACTTGTCGCAAATTCTTGGACCACACCCCACACCCACCGGGAACGCTTGGGGTGAGACTCAACAATCTGGGTTTTGAGAAGCTCTCCGGGATAAGCCTGATGCACGCTGCCATTTGAGAACCACAGCTCCAGGTCATGCAGTGAGTGCACCCGGGAAAGAGAACCCCTTGCCTTTCACCCCAGTGCCTGGAACATAACCCCCAGGGAAAGGTCCCCACAAGAAAATGAGTCAGGAGCAGAGGCGAATCGGTGCAGCTGAGGAAGCTAACTTGGAGGGGAAAGAAGGGGAAAGATGAGCGTGCCAGGAAGAGAATATAACCAGCCCACGTGTAAAAATGGAAGGTGGTGAAAGAGAAAATAAATAATGAAGAAGGAACAAATATAATTTAGTAAAATTAAATTTTTCTGAGCATGTCGGGCTGGTATCGAAAGATCTGATTTAGGAGCAATTTATGCCAATTGGCAACAACATGAGAGTTGCCAGGAATGTTTCTGAATTAATTCTAAATTGGTATATATGAATATCTAGCTGGCTCAAGGCCATCGGAGAAAAATGATCATGATCGTCTTTAATCGAGCCCAAGTCGCTGTTTCTTTCTCCTTTACATTTTAAATACCACTTTGGAACTGGAAACTTAGCAAAAGACTACGAAACTTTTGGTCAGGGAAGATTCGTAACCAAGTCGAACTACAGAAAATGAAAAGCCTGTGGTGTCCTGCAAATTCAGAGCTTGCTGCGGGGGACCGGGGCGCAGGGTGACCTAATGTTACAGAACAGCCTAAGAAAGAAGATCATCACACGTCACTTGACTTAATGGAACTTTACGGCCACCGCGACTCCAGCCAAGAATCTCATCCAAGTGACGGACACGCTCATGGGCGCAGGGTTCAGACATTTCCGTAACAAACAGCTACCAAACGTTTATCGGGCTGAATCCACAACTGGGAGGGGTATATTTCTGAAACCAGCAGACTAGGGTAGATGGGAGGAATTTGTGAAGTTTTCTTCTACATGATCAATGGCGGTGAGAGAGAAAAAAAAAAAACATGTTTTGTTTTGTTTTTTTTTACCTCTTGGCCCATTTCCATGCTGCAAAGTTTTGTTGATTGAGCTTTGGCATCAACCATAACATTAAACATGGTGCATATTGACTGTGGGACTCGAAAGTCTGTTGATCGACTGGTTTTTTGCAGCTTAACTTCAAATGCAATCCTGGTTCTATTAAAACAAAGTAGGAAAAGACCAATTTCAGCATTCAGACGGCAGCAGGTGGAGGAGACACTTTGTGAGCGGTCAGTGAAAAAGAAAATTGAAGGCCGTAATCAGTTTCCATCGACAATGACTTCGCATGTGTTCTTTTTAAAATGACTTTCCCAACTAAGCAAGGCCTATTCAGGGGGACAGCCACCTAACCCCGTCCTTTCTCGGCTGTGCACAGGACACCTGTAGCTCGGCGTGTTTCTGTCCATAGTTTACATGCTACAGAGAACCTTAATTGCAGGAGAGTGAATGAACAGAAACCCAATTATGGCATTATAGCGTCTGTAAGTTCTCTCACATGGGCAACTGCCTACCTTGAATCACTTCATTAAAAAACCAAAAACCAAAACAAAACCCCCAAACCCCGAAAAAACCACCAACCCCCACCCTGGAAAAAAGCAAACAAAACAAAAAGCAGCTTCCAACCTTCAAAATCTCATGGTGGGGGAAAAGAATCTTAAATGGCATTTATTGTTTGTTTTTTCTTTTTCTTTCTGGTCTTGAAAGAGACAAGTAAAAAACAAACAAACAAACAAACAAACAAAGCTCATGATAGTGCTTTAACGACTAAAAAATAAGATGGCTGCCTTTGGGGAGGAGAGAAAAACTCGGAAAAGTGGGAGTGGGGCAAGTGCACGAGCTCTGTGGCCTTGTTTTGCAATGTCCATGTATCATTTTGCAACCAGAATACATTATTCCTGCAAGCAAAAATGTCGTAATATACTTACCAATTCAAGAATTGTGGGACAGTGGAAACTTAATGGGACATAATTTTGACTCAGGTCAAATTATGATCTTAGCAACGTGCTAACCACTCTTCGCAGGAAAAAACCCAGTCCGACGTGGCCAGCTGGGCATACAGGTGTGAGATCTAATCCTTGATATCGGCATTGTAGAGGGGACTCGTTCTATTTTCAAAGGCTGCTGAGCAGTGGCTCACATCATCCCACATCTTTAAAGGAAAGCACCTGGTCGAGTAAGGGGTTTTATTAAAGGTCCTTCCATCCAGGGCACCTTCTCAGCACTGCTTGCGGTCAGGTTTGGAGATCATGCAGCCACCAGGAAAGCATTGCTTTAAGAGGCATTTGTAGCAGTTTTGTAACAGTGCATAGGGGGACCACACAGCTAGTTAGCTTAGGAAAGGATGCCAGCTTGCTAACACACCCTGGGTGCATGCAGGGAAGCCAAGTATAATTTCTAAGGTTGGAAGCCCAGTTCTTGAGAAAACAACTAAAAAAAAAAAAAACAAAAAAACCCTTTGAACACTCCTATATGCTATACGATCATGTTAAGGATAAACGGATCTTGGCTTCTTCCAAAGGCTCGCCTGGTGCCTTGAAGCCGCTCTCTAATCACGATGATCACTTTAAGCGACGCTGAAAACACACCATTCTCTGGTTTTGTGAAGAGGCGGCCCCCAGAGGCCTGAGCTGGACCGGGCCCGGTGCTGCCCTGCCGAGGCTCGCGCGCCCGTGTTCTCCAAGGCGAGAAGCGGAAGCGCCATCGCCCCCGTACGGGGCAGCACTCGTCTTTTGTTTTCCCAGGACAACCGTTCAAGCCCTTAGCGGGTGGGGCTGTGAGACGAGGAAGCCAAATGCAAAATGAATGGGCAGGGAGAAGGGCTGACCACACGCCCCGTGTGAAACGGGGCGGAAAAGCACAGCCCTGTCCCATTTCACACGGGACGTGAGGCCAGCCCTGTCTCACTGGCCTTCGTTCAAGGCGTCAGGGGGCTGAGCAGACACCCCGCGTGCAACGGGACAGCACCGTGGTTTTCCGCCCCATGTCTGCTCAGCCTCCTGAGAGGGCTCGGTGGGACCAAAATGCCACAAACAGAGAGGTCACTAAATCCGACTGCCTCTCCTGGCAGGCAGAGCGAGGGTGCCTTGTGTTGTGGGGAGCACAGAACCTGGTACAAATGAGACTAGAGGTTCTGTCAGGTCCATCTCATGTATGATTGAAATTTCTTAGAAACTTGGAAATGAGGTGTGCCTGATTGACTTTCTGGATTTGCACATTTAGATGTATGAAATGCTGTCCTTACTCTGTTGTCCTTCTAGAACAAGGGCCATTTATTCTGTCGCAAAGGGGAAAGCAAAGGTTCTAGGCTCTACTCATGCAGGTGCTGTGTCTTTAAACATCCAAGGTCTGCTTTATGTTTTACCCTCTGACTCAGGAGGTCTGGGGAGGTGATGTCCACCTACGTGTGCTCTTGTCTTTGTGCTTGTGTCTGGGGCCTTAACTGAAAGGGACACCAAGCCCAGGTGGACACGAACAGTGGACCAATTTCTATGGGCCGAGCATGATGCTGGGGCCTTGGCGGGTGGCAGTGACGAGCTCGACATGAACAAGATACACTTCCTGACTCATGAAGACACACAGTGAGGGATGAAACAGAGCCACCATCTACCTTCCAAATCCACATGTCTTTTCTCTTCCTCCCAGCATCCCTCCATGACTTATTCCCCACTTAACAGACAAGGGCATGCAAGTCTTTCTGCACAACTGTGTGCACAGATCAGAAGCTGGGGAGTCTTAGTCCTAACGCATTGCGGCCCTCGGGACAGATCAGGGAAGGACGTTTTGCGCAGGAAACTGCCCTGTCAGTGGTTGCTTGTGGAATGGCTTGGCCGTAGAAAAGACTGGCATTCCCTCATATTGATACAGATGATACAGATGACGTACGGGAAGGTGGCCTTCAAAACCCTAAGGAAACATTCTGACTTTGGGTTTGAGAAGTAATAGGCCTGCCTGTGACTGGGAGAGTGGGGAGGCGAGCACAAAAGCACACCGTCTGGGTCGGCAGGACACCGAGCTTCCCGAAGGGCCACCCGACACCCGGCCAGGCCCTCCACAGTGGCGGCTCCTTCCCCAAGGCCTGCTGAGACGCTCACGGGGCCTGGGACCGCGCTGCTCCTCCGCCCTTTCGTTTTCCAGTTCTGATGCTATTACTGCTCCCCCCAGCCCCCAAGTAAAATGATGAAGTCAGTGCACTCCCAGCCCAACCCAGCCTCCGTCTCCCTCAACTGTCCATCAACGAAACTACCCAACATCTGGAGAGCTGGAGTGGCCTGTGCTACTCGTGGTCTTTTGCTTTTTTTTTTTTCCTTTTCTTTTTCTTCTTCGAGGAAAGATAATGGAACACTTGTAAGCTGAAAAAAGAGCCTGGATGTGTGTCTGTGGATAGGCAGGGTGATGGTAATGACGTCAGACATGAGGATGTGCAGCTCCAGATGCCTGACGAGGTAAAGGACGCCGTGTCTCATGCCTTACGGTTTGCCAAGAACGCAGCGCTGCGCCGGGCGCCCGGGAGATTTCTGGTGAGTGGATGCCAGTTGTCCTCGCCCTCTTCCCCTTCCCTTCAGAAGAGTCAGCCTGCGAACTTCAAGGGCAGCGCTCCCACCTCAGCCCTACCTCCCACCACGTCTCATGCCCTCCTGCCGCTGTCTCCGTAGATTTGGGGCAAGACAACTAGGAGTTGGCACCTAGCGCAGACTCGGTCCATACATACAGAAGGAACTGTAAGCTGCTGGAAGTCTTTGGATTCCGGCTACCTGCACTGGGTACACTGGCTCTAGGATCCCACGTGCTTCTTTTTCTTTCCTCTAGCTCTCCGTCCACGCACACTGTCCTACACTGAGAACACACTCATTAGGTAAATACTTTGTGCCTGACGGTGCTGGTATCAGCGACACAGAGACGAATAAGAACTGACATGCATCCTTTTCTCATGAAGCTAAGTGAAAAATAAAAATTGGCGGCCACACTGTGCTGGGTTTGGGACAGATGTGTGAACAGAAGCTAGACGTGAGGGGCCACCGTGTCAGCTGACTTTGACGGGCAATTGTTTTCTCCAAAAACTCCAAATTACGGCCAAACGAAAGAGCGGCCATGTACCCTTCCCTGAGTCGGTGTGCAGTGGGGGAGGCGTGCAGAGCCTGCCCGGACAAAGCTGCTCACCTTTTGACACAGGACTCAATCATGTCACTTGCCATCAGCTTCAGCCGTTGTTCCAGGTGCTTTCCAAACTCTTCCTCGGGCCAGTGCAAGTCCCGGATGAAGGTCTGCAGGGCATCCAGTTTCCAGAACAGATCTTCTGAAGTGCCCGATCCGTTACTGGCAGGATAAAAACGAAAAACAAAACAAGAGTCACCTGCTGGCCTTGGGTTCTGAACAGCCAACACAGAGACAACTGGGGACTAGGAGGCTTGAGGCAAACAGGGGCTTCAACATACAGAACGACGCGTGTTGGCGGTGGAGACGGGGCAGCGCCGCCGGCCGACCTTGAGTTTTACCATACACGCCTTGGTCGGCTTCTGCTCAGCCAGTGATTCCAGACCAGCCAGAGGCCGGAGGGCGGCGGCGCCCCTCAACGGCCGGAGAACGGTGTATGGTAAAAATCAGCCTTCTTTTAATAACCACATTAACTCATGTGATGATTCAGTTGAAGGCCACGAACCAGAGTAAGTCTCGACAAATAATAACTGCATGGCGACATGCAGTTATTAAAGTTCAGGGGTTCATGCATTTCCCCAGCTCCCCTCCGGAGCGGAGGCCTGGGCGACTGCACACGACTTTGCTTTAAAAGGACAGTGCTAACAGAGTGGTGAGCGAGGACTTGCTTTCTCTCTTGAAGGGCTGGAAGGAAATTGGGGTGATTCAAATTGAGACACATGCGCCCGGACACCTTGAGTCCAAGACTCTTGTTCAGTCTCGTTGTCTTTCCAATTTTCATAGGCCAGCCCGTTGTGGAGGCAGCCCCGGGACGAGGTGAGTGGGGGCAGGGGGGGCAGTGAGTGGACAAGGGGTATTTGCAAAGCTTTATGGCTCAAAGCCTGAGCATTTGTTTTTAACCGTTGCACCATCTTACCCAGTCCTCTGTACAGATGGAGGAATTGGTCTCGATTTCTCTCTGTACAATGACGTCTAAGGAACTTTTTACCTGGGGCATCCACGCAAGCCTGTGTGTGGGGAATGCTCCCTCGCCCACCCTCTCGCCCTGCTCTGGCTGGCTTTCTCTTTTGTAACAGTCCCATTTGGAGCTCTGAGGGGTGGCCGCCTCCCACCCCCTTCCTCGCATACCACTAATGCTAACACAGTAATTTATAAAATGTCCAACACACCATGCATTACCACTTGTTCTGACATCGTCTATAGAAACAGATGAGAGTGGGTGTTTCTATTGTGACAGATGCCAGCTGCATTGAATTAATGCTTCAGAGAAAGATAGCTAGTGCATAAATGCATACACAGCTACTGCGGGCTGGGGAAGGGGCAAACTCCCAGCATGCCGAGAGGGAGCCTACGGCCCGGACCAACAGGGCAATGTTTTCGAGGACAGACCAGTCTGAGGTCAGTACGCAGATGTATCTGACACGAAGGAGCAGGTAACATGGAAACACGTCCTTAGAATGAGAAGTGGCAAAGGAGGAAACTGGAATTATGAAAAGATATAGAATCAGGCATTTCCTGGTGGGTGACTGAGAATCTACAATCTATGCCTTCTTTTTGGGTATCGCTGTAAGCATTGCTCAAAAGTGGGGAAACGCACTGTTGCTCTGTGAATGGTCAGGCTTCCCCCCACCGACCCCGTCCTACGCCTGGGATAAAGAAACCCCAACTTTGTCTCGCCTAAACCCCATTTTGGAACTGCACGGTTGTATGTTTTAAATCATTAAGTACATATGAATGCAATAATTGGTATTTATTACAACAACATTTTGACACCCATCTGGTTTCAGAGTTTCAGAAAATTCTTCTAGGGTTTTTTTTTTTTCCTTTTTCTTTGAAGAGCTTATTATTAAGTTTTGACATGAGGAAAAGAATATTTTCTTTTTATTTTTAAGATAAACTGTTAATGTTAAGGCAATAGCACCAAGACTATTTTGATTGTTGAGCAATCACCAAAATGTGTTCCCACTCATGCCTTAATTAATCGAACAGAGACCATTATCTGCTTCGTTACAATGTCTTGATTCATATCTTTTCAAAAACAGTGCCACAGAGCATGCACAGAAGGGAAGAGAAGCTTTCAGATATTTATTTTTTCTAATAATTATTAACAGATAGTACCTAATCTAGCTTGTAGTAAAGTCATCTTAGCATGAATATGATTTACGTTTTCTTAGAAGAGGTGGTTTTTTTTTTTTTTGGTTTTTTTTTTTGCAGATATACATTTTTGGAGGTTTTAATTTGTTTTTAAAAGAGAATCAGACACATTGACTATATGATTTCATCGTGAACTTGTGAGCAAATGGAGGTTTTTAAAAATACCAGGTGGCTTTGGAGGCAGCCGAGCAGAGCCGTCGTCTTAGCGTCCTGGTCTCTACCTGGGTTACTGCAAAACCAAGCATCTCGGGGGCCATCTGACGGATGCGATTTCAAGATCTCAAAACATCACTGCCAGTTTCAGATCATTTTTTATTCCTTTGATAATAACACTTCCCTTTGAAAACGTGCCAATTTATTCTTTCCAGAAAAAGCTTATCTGGCCTATAATTAGCTGTGGTCTCAGGAAAGGATGAAAGGGGGGGTACAGCATCGCTGAACCTTATTTCACTTATTAAATCATGCACGTGGTTCTAATTTTATGTCCCTGAGGTAGAATTTAGGGGTGCTGGATCTTCTGGCTAAAGGAGAGGGAGGGGGATTGAGAGAGAGAGAGGGAGAGAGAGAGGATTCATTTTCTAAACCAGAAGAAATGGCCACTCAACTTCCATGTCTCTAAAACACTGGCTGGCACTGAAGGGGTGGCCCATGCACTCCTGCCACGTGTGTGCACGAGGGGAAGGGATGACCCGACACTCGAACCACAGGCGACACGGCTGTGATGTCTTGCCGAAATCGTGCCTTCTCCAATTTAGAGATCTTGCCCCCTAGATCTCAATACTGAGCACTGTGTACTGTAGCGTGACCTTGGAGAGTATCTTTATATAACATGTACACGACGAAGGCTTAATCCATTCAGAAATTTTCATTTAGCCCGGAACATACTGTTACTATATCCTGCCATTTGCTGACACCAGAAATATACTTTATGGTTTAAACAGTCTCTAGAATTTTTTTTTTTTTACTTAAAAAAAGAACACAACCTAGTCTCTAGGTGGGTATGCTTCCCTCTCAGACCAGAGATGACCGGCCAGCCCATCAAAGAGGATTCCTGGACTATTTTTGGACGAATAGCTCTTAAAATCATGCCACCTGCATTAAAAAACAAAAAACAAAAAAACAAAACAAACCATGGGCAGAATCCTTTCGCAAAGGAATTCAGGAAGTGAAACATAGTCCTCAAGCGTTCAGTGGGCGTAAGACAAATTGTTACTGCTGTATATATAGCAAATGTCTTACAAACATGCTGCATGCCAGAAATAAACAATATTGTCTCTGTATGATCAGCAAAATATGTCTAATTATCCCTCTCCATCTCTGTTATATAGGATGTATAGAAATAAACAATACATATCCATGCCAAGATCACTTAAATTTAAATTAGATCTAATGTGAACTGAATACACACTCAGCATCATATATAGCAGCCATCCATGACGGTGCCGAAAAAGTAGGCATTTGTGGGATGCCTAGAGGGATGTTAACTGGTAGATTTGGTACTTTGGGAAGGTTCACATTGGGTAGGTTCACATTGGGTAGGTTACTGGTTAAACTCCTGTGGAAGAAACAGACAGAAAGAAAAAAATACCATCACAGTGACAATGCAGATGTGGCAGAAGCACACGACAGTCATAAATAAACTGGCTGAGTCCACATAGCAAGACAAGAGCGGAAACTCAAGCGACACACCTCAGAGAGCAGCTTACGGATGGGGAGCGGTGGTGCGGCTCAGGATCCAGAGAGAAGTGACAGAAGTTAATGGGAAAACAATTAACCACAGAGTGACTTAACAGCATGCACGCTCACGGACACCTGCACGCAATGATCACATTATTCAGATGGCTTTGCGAAGGGCCTCCCGTGCCTAAATCCACGGCCACGAGGGGCTATCACGTGTCTCACACTAAGAACTTGAAGTCTGTGCGATTCTTGGTGGCGGTGTGGCTGGGGCAGCTGTGAGGGAGCTGAGGTGGACACAAATGGTGGCGCTCTCTCATTTCCCTACTTTGGTTTGTGAATTATTTTTGATGGAGGCACATTTCTTCAGACAGGTATTAGACACAACGATCACAGGACATTCACCCAGGTGAATGCATACGGAATGGTGGGGTACAGAAAAGAAATTCTTTCCAACTGCTACTTCTGAAAAACGGGTGTGTGGGCGATGGGCGTCAGAGTTGACACAAAGACAACAAAACCGTACCGAGAAATTGGCCAGCTGCGAATAATTCTATGGAACGCTTAATGGAGATGGAAACCTCCCCTCCCAACCTCAGTCCAATTAAAAATTAAAATGGAGAAATGCTGACACACATGCACACACAGACAGACAATCTCCAATTCAGCCCTCATAGTAAGTTCTTTGACCACACGTAGATTTAAAAGGTGGCTTTGGGTCAGAGTCATTACCCTGGAAATTGAGACAGAGTCAGAAGAAAAGATGACAGGTGGCCTGGGGGCGGGGCGGGGCCTGGGCTGTTTCTCGATCTGTGTAATTGTTACACGGGTGCATTCCCCCTGTGAAAATGGGAGCTGTGTACTTTCCTAAAAAACGTTAAAATTTAATAAGCCGTTTAAAAATGGGGCCTCATAGAAGCTTCTTGCTTTGGAACCAAGATCGATCAACTGATGTGATGAAAGAGAGGGATGATTAAAGAGAGAAAAGTAAACAATAAGCGCAGCTCCGATCAAGGAGATGTCTTCGGAGGGACTGTGGCAAATGTGGCACCACGAGCTGGCACCTCGTGTCCCTGCAGTGGCCTTTTCAGGGTGTTCGATCCAGCCAAAGTCACTGGCACAGGAGAGCCCAGCGTAACTCTGCAGCTGAGAGGAGCCTTCCTGTTTAAGTGGAGCTGACAGCACTTTGGCAAAGGACTTGAGGTTTTCTTTTTGGATCTTGCAGGAGGAGAGCAAGTTTTGCCAAAGTGGCTCTGCCCCGGGCAGGCGGTGTCTGACTAACAGAACTCTCTCGCAAGGGCTGGGGCTGCCTCTGGGCTGGCTTACAGGGTGGGGGGTGGCGAGCCTCCTGATAAGTCAGAAATGCTGGATCCTGTAGCTAGTTGGGACATCTGTCTCCCTCTGAAACAAGTTAGCCTTTCACAAGGAGAGCAAAGCCCAGGCTTGTAGATGGAAAGACCTAGAATGCACAATTGCCAACCTGGCATTGTCTTCCTTAAGGGAAACAGGTGTCTCAAAGGTTTATCCCTCTCACTTCACAGTGTGGGAGAGCCAATTATACTTCTCACTTTGAGGCTAAAGGTTGCTTTTGTGAGAATGGTCAGGAGAAGAAATAAAACATGACTATGAAGAAGTAGGGCAAATGGAACTTTTCCTGCCATGCTTCTCGGTTCAACTGTGGAATCGGCCTTTGAGTTCAGTCTCTGGTGGTTCTCCTTTCTTCAACACTGCCAGGTACCAAAAACCGATTTCCACTGAGACATGTGTTAGCCTATATAAGCAAATGTGATCATTAAATGACACACACACTGAATAATGATCAAGGAATTATGAGATCTTGAGAGATGGCAGGCTGGAAAGTTAAAATGTCAATGCTGAGCAAATTATAGGAAGCTAGGAATGAATAACATATAAATGTATGCAAAAGCAACTGAATTTAAACATATTAGTGGATGTACACAAATTAGAAATGAGTTCTGTTTTGCGCATGAAAATTTTAAAAAAATGCTTATATTATTCAAAACATATTGTATTTGTAAAATATGACATTTTGGCTGGACGACTACAGTGGACTCATAGAGAAACATTTCTTTCATGTGACACATTATAATGCTCTACTTTTAAAAAGCTGAAACATGTTTGATAATCCTGCTTTTAGCAAAATAATACAGCGTATTGCGAACATTACTACTATTTCACTTGGATATTAATAACTTATGTTAATAATCAAAGAGGCAATTCCAAGCATTATATTTCTCACTCATATACATGAGAAAGGGGAAATTTTCTAGTAGCACTGAGGTCTCATCAGGGTTGTGGAGCTGCCGATGGACGCAACAGATCTATTATTTTACAGGGCCCGTTAGTAACTACCTAAAAAGAAGTCCATGAGGCTTCCCCGGGAGGATCGTAGCTGGATATCTCGGAATAGCACAAGGAGTGTGAATTGTGATCCTAACAACTGATACATATTAAAAATGAGACTCGTTCATTTTGGGGGTGCTGCTGAAAAAGGACAGCTTCCATTCACGTCAAAGGGCCCCTCGCCGGAGCCCTGGACTAAAACAATTCTCAGCTGCGCTCAGTCACGTGAATGAAAGCTACAAGTGTGTGTGTCTGTGTGCATGCATGTCTCAGCATTTCTACCGAAGGAAATGACTAGAAGTAGAGTCATTCCTGGCTTCTAGAATTAACGATAATCAAGAGAGGATATGGTAAGGATCTGCTCTCAAAGACATCTGCTTACGATGTATGGGTGGGGTTAGATTTAAGATACAGAATGCCTTCTACTTTATGAGCCATTTGTTTTGCACAGATACCTGTACTGTGTCTTTTCTTCTCTTGGTGCTGGAGACACTATAGGCTCAGTGCTTATTCTTAGGTCTGGTCCCTACTTTGGGGGCATGGGCATGTCCTGATAGCTCCTTAGAGTTTAGAGAAGTGTTTATCAATCTTTTATTCTGTATCGCCACCAGACCACCCCCCCGCAACTGCCTTCCCCATGAAAATTTAATACCACCAATATACTGTACATCTGTTTCTGGACCGTGTGTTAGAACGAGAACGGTTACGTGGCTGGATACTTCCTGGACAGCCCTCATCTATAAATATATGTATATTTATACACATTACAAGAGTAAGACTTATTTTTGCCCTTCCTCCTCCAGGAACCCATTTCCACCAGCTTCGGTTGCCGTAAAGCCCCCGTTCAGAAGGCCTACACCCTAGAGAATAAAGTTGCAAACTTCACGGGACTTTAGAAGGGCCTTGACAGGTCTCCAACCTCACAGCGTGCCCAAAGCGGACGCCCCGTTTCTACTGCACACCCCAGTCCCCCCGGCATTTCTCCTTTCGTTCATGCCCTGTCCCAGCACCCTGCTCGCTCTGAGCTGTTCTTCACAACTCCTCCGTGGAAAGAGCGTCCTGTTCACGCCGTGCTCTCACAGCTCTGCCTGACGCTGTCTGTACATTCGTGCATGGGTCAGTGGTTAGCGCCATTTTTCCGCTGGGTGCCTTGCTCAGACCTAGCGAGACTGAAATCCCCAGTCAGGGGGATGTATTACATCTTGTTTGCCTTGCCATTACAATTTTCAGCCTGTATGGATTTCTTCCTAAAAAGGTCAGTTAGTGAATAAATGTTATTAGGCACCTGTCATGGCCCAGGCCCTTTTCTAAGAGTTAGGGAGGCAGTGGCGATCAAACGTGTCTGTGAGGGGAGTGTGAAAGGTCACATTTTCTAGGATGTCAGTGCTACAAAAGTCTTGGGTATTCAAAATCCTTGTTTCACAAAGGGACACCGAGGCTCAGGAAGGCCCTCTGACTTGCCCAAGGTCACCCAGCAAGTGACTGACCCAGCCAGGCGTTCTGACTCCAAGTTCAGTCTTTGTCAATTTCATACCAAGCCACCTCCATATCGCTAAGGGTTCCCTGATACGGCAGTCTACGATCATGAAGACAGTGACATCTTTGACAATCTGGAAAATGACATTGTTTAAAAAATAATTTTCATGTCTCTGTCTCAGGCAGAGAGAGAGAAAGCATTTTCAGAAACGAGAAGCCCAGATCTTTCCGTGTGCATCCATCCAGGAGCCGAGTTTGGTGCTACCGCTCAGAACCATCCTACCCTGAAGTGGGCTCCCTGCCACTAACAACGAGCCAACACTACAGAGCTGGTACAGATGTCATCCGTCTGCTGGATCGGACCCAAGGGTGACATCTGGGGCAGCAGGGGGGTCGGAAGCGACTAGCTCCACTGCGGTGCGGGTGGCCCTGTGCTGTGACCTGACAGGCGCCCGTGACCAGCGGGCCCTGGGCCCCAGCCCCAGCCCGTCGTCGGGAGGCCAGCTAACCTCAGCCGCGGTCACCAACGCAGGGACATCTGAATCGTGACTGCACCCAGCTTAACGGGAACAACTAACATCCCTGCGTCGCCTTGCAGGGGTGCAGGGCCACTCTCCTTGACAAAGGCAGTGACAGGACTCAGCCGTTTTACACTTTCCCCCCAATGACTTGCACCAAACCCAAGTGATGATTCTATCTCTGCTTACTTTTACGTGGCCGTATTGTGAAATACAGAAGTCTGAAGACGAAGTAATATTGAACATCTATTTTCAGCAAGCTCAATAGATGGTTAGCATCTACTTGTCAGAGTGCTATTTCCCTTTAACATTTTCCCTGCTAGTTTTTCTCGAAGTCAGCTCTGCAGTGCACTTCCCAGTCGCTTCACCTCTAATCAGGTGCCCAATCATCATGACTCTTGGAAAGCGAGAGAACACAACCATGTATGTGAGTGCAGCATTTGTTTGAGAGGAAGGCTGTGTGGTGGGTACTGGCGAACCATGTGGCAAAAGGTGGGAAGACTGAGCAAACTAAACTTATTTCTCTAAGTCAGTGTTTTTGTTTTTGAGTAAGCTTGATGAAAGGCATTCCAAAAAGATCATTTCTGGTTACTTGGAAAAAAACCATCCAACAAGAAAAATGAATCTCTGCTTCTTTATCGGCCCCCTAACTAGAGGTCAGGTAGATGTTCGTTCCTACTTTGTTGCCCTTCACCTGGTAGGAAGTACACAGACTCAACGCCTTCTAGCTCGCAAGCAACTCCCCAAGCTCTTTTGACCCTTCCTTTTGTGCCTGTCATTCTGCAAATCTGTCCCATGGCACCTGCATTCTGTACACAAGTCCTCTAATAAAATGTGTGCAGTTTCAAAGAATTTTAAGTTAGCTTGCGTTTTCGTTGGTACTTTCAACTATTTCTACAGACTCTGAAAGGCACGTACTATTTAGCGTGCATTGAACAAATCACTGTCATATTAAAAGCTACTTAAAAAAAAAAACAACAACAACACAGCTACCTAAAAGATTCTCAGGTTATTATTTACAACTATGAATCCTCACTCATTTTCAGATCTCTGAATTACTGATCCATGAGTTCAAATTTCATTTTTTAATCATTAAAAAATAAAAATCCCCAAGGAAATACTCCCAAAACTTCTGATTGTGAAAATGATTTGGATTCTATCTTTACTTCTGATTGTGTTAAGAATAATGAATGCTTCCCAAAGGAACGACAGTCATTTACTTGGTTTTTAAAGAATTTAACATTATAGCAGGGCTTTAGGGACTGTAGCACAGGACTTCGTGACAATTCTCAGACCCTGAATAGGAACGCTTTTAAAAACCAGTCTTGCCGATGAGAAAATAACTCCATGGCCTCCATTAGCCTTCTGGCCCTAACTCCAGGGCCTTTCAAGGACCAGTGACGAAGAGTCTTCATTTCCTCCTGTGTGTGTTTGCAGCAGTAGCTCCGTAGTCACGCCTAAGCAAGTAAATGCTATTTCAAGACCATAGCTGTTTTCAGAATGTGACTACTCATTTTAACCTTTCTCTTTTCACAATTGTTCTCCACAGCACAAGTGTCTTGATGACAGCAAGCATTAAACAAAACAAAACAAAACAAAACAAAAAGAGTCCTATGTTAATGCCTGATCCTCGAGGGACCCAGTTTTATCCTTATGAATTAGAGACTGTTATAAACCTGAGAGTAACAAGAAGCTAAAACAGATTCCTCAGTGCTCGTGAAGGAGGAGCTACTACCGCCTGCTAACCAGCTCTCAGCACGGTTCAGACAAGACACTTCTCTCATGGCTCAGGTACGGAAGTGGGCTGAGAAAGCTGTTTTGCATTAATTTCTTTGTCAGTCAGAGCTTACACAATAGAAAGTTTGGAGAGACGGTCTCAATTCAGAAAACGGCTTAAAGATGAGACCTAAGTCAAGGCTTCCAAACTGAGGAAAATCCTCTTGGATACTTGTTCTGGAGCGTCTGAAAGTCTGTGTGTACGTACCCCCATTTTGCTCCATGCCTGCGGCTACATTCCCAAGAAGTGAAAGACTACAAAGGACCAAGTGATTTTCCTACTGGAAAGGGAGAGAAGGGAGGGGGAGGGAGAGAGAGATGGAGAGAGGGAGAGAGGGACGAGGGGGAGTGAGAGAGTCTAACAGCAGAGCTAACAGCAGGCTTTATTGGAGATTTTCAGCTCATAACAGGAAATTCTCCCCACTTAGGAGACCTCCGAAAGGGGAGTCTGCAACCACCCCTTTGTTACCCTGAGTCACAGCCCTTGTCCCTGCTGAGGAACGGAGGTAGCCACGAACCTGCCCGACCTTTTCAGCTAGGATTGAAGATTTACCACGCAGGTACGGATATTGCCAAGTTCACAACCCACAGGATTTCCCGTCACCTGTCCCTCGGTTCGGTATCCGATTCCACAAAACGAGTTCTGAGATACCCCGGTTTGCTTTGGGGTTCTCCAGGAGGTGGGGGTGCAGAGTGGATGAGTGGGGGCCTAGTTTCCTCACCATTTTTGGACACTGAGTCCTTTCCTCGAGGTGTGTCTCCAAGGCCTGGACCAGAGAATGGCCAACTCTGGCCCACAGGCCAGACTCCAGTTTTTGCAAATGAAACTTTATGGGATCACAGCTACCTTCTTTCCTTTGCTGTCTACAATAGCACAGCTGACCGGTTGTGACAGAGATCACGGAGCCCCAAAGCCTAAATCTTCATTATATGAACTCTTATAGAAGAAGTTTGCCGACCCCTTATTTCCTAGGGACCCCATCATTGGAGTAAGATACACAGTACAAGTATCACGGAGAGGTTTCTATCCCTTATTCCTTATTTATCTTGGGCGATAAAGCAACAAATTCATTTTACAAGACATGTCTTGCCCTCTTCCCCCACTTCCCTCTTTGGATAAGGAGGCTGTGAGCATCATGGTAGGAAACATGCACAGTGTCTGCTCTCTGTCCGTGCTGACTGCAAAAACCCTAAGACACCCTCAATCCATTTCTGTATGACTCTCCAGCCGTTTGCACCCCAACTCCGATGGTATCAAAAGAGGTTTCCTTACTTGACTGGTTCCCATGACTCCCGCTCAAAGCCCCTGTGAATGGATTGTGCAATTGAGGACTCCATCAAATCCACATATCTAACCACAAGCGGGGCAAACAGGTCCTGCAGGTGTTTGTGAAATTTTCCATTGCACAGATTATCTGGAACAGACAAGCAAAACCTTGGTAAGAACCCACAGCTGCTGCATCAGCAACCAACCTGCACACAGAGAGGGCTGTCTTCTACATTAAATGCCCTGCTTCTAAGAGAGCTAACAAATTTTTTTAAAAAAGAGAGAGAGAAGGAAATAAAGTGCATGAACAGCACCAACGTTCATGTTTCAATCTGTGTGCCAGGAAGGTGGAACTGAAAAACGTTACCCATTGTGTCGCCCTTCTAAAAAGGAAAAACAATCACTCTCCTTCAAAAACAACAGAAGGGCACGCGACACCATGGCTCAGGTTTTCCTTGCACCCTGCTCCCCTTCCTCGAAGTATGTTACTGGGAAGAGAGACGGTTCTACCCCGCCGCTCAATGAGCACGCTCTCCGGCTGTACGTTTCGTAAGGAGCTCTGAAATGCTTGCAGTGTTACTTAGCTAGAAACTGCTTTCCATCTAGAAAGCGTCTTTTGATAAAAATCGCAACATGTAAAGAGGTTAAGTTCATTAGCTTGTTCAAGAGCAAATACCACACTCGGGCAGCACTCTGACACCGCCTTGGGCTCTTCTGCTGAGTTGAGAGAGGTCTTCCCCGGGACAGCACACTTGGGGGAAGAAAGCGGTCGCCCCTCAGCTGTAAGCTGGTTTCGTTTAGAATTAATATTAAATAAACCTATGAAGAACTAGGTCCATCCTATAGTCTGCCTGGGATAAAAAGGTCTCAGCACACATTACTCAGCGAAGTGAAAAAGTCAAAGATGATACATACAGTCGGTCCGCAGAAAATCATTCAGCAGCTGAAAGAGGGGAAAACTGTCCCACGTGTCTGGGGGCTGCACCTCTAACGCCGCGTCCATGTCCACCGCAAAGAGAGACAGGAACGTCTCAGCATGCTCCACCATCAAGTCCGACCACCACGCGAAGGCCTTCGAGATGTGGCAGAAAAACAACAGAGAGAGAGGCAGTGAGCTTCTCTCTGGGACACAGGATGGAAGTCAAGCCCTCCCTGTTCAAGGTTAATTGTGCATCCAGCAGGGGTTGGTCATTTTATTGTAAAGAGAACAGCATTTTTTTTATACCATTGGGCCTCTCAGCGTCCCAGGGCAATGCTCTGCATGATTCCAGGCCTGCCTTGGAAAGTCTTTATTCCGACCCACGGGTCAGAGGACGCCCTGGTGGAAGTGACAGACGTGGAACTTCTGTTCAATTTACAATAACTCTGTGCGTTTTGAGTCATGCTCTTTACCACTCTGGTTGGCTGGTTCTTGCTCTACGGTATTAGAATTTGGGAGTTTCTTCACTGTGTTTATGGGTTTTCTGCTGGTCTAACTGAAAAATTTGCAATGGCTGTGCACTTACATCTACACGTCTGGGGCATAATTGTCTACGGTCTCCTGGAAGCGTGGTGACTCCTGTTTCCCTACACATTGGAAATGTTACTCCTACTTCATAGCAAGGCAAAGGAAACCCTGTTGCAATTGTCACACAACTTTGGAGTCAAAATCTCTTGGAGCAGGGAGGGCGCCTTGGGCTTTGCATCCTATCTGAAGAAAAGCTCAGGCAGACGCTGGGAAACACTGGGTAAGATGAAGGAAGACTTACTTTTCTTAGGGTTGGACACATATGTACATTGAAAACCAAAAAATATCAGTGAAGTAACTCGTCGTCATGCACGCGGGTCCTTGGAAATCATTGTGCAGGGGCTTGGGGCGACATTCACATCGGACGGGGCCAGATGTGAATGCAGTTAAAAGGCATGCATGCATGTTGACTAACCGTTTCTGGCAGGAAGCATGCAGAATGAGTGGCAGTGTCACCAGGCCCCCCCGCCTTTTGTTTTACCCCGCTGATTTCAAAGACAGCAGTAAAATAAAAACAAATCGTCAGCCCCTGCTCACGCCCACCTCCCCACTCGATGCCGTAAAGTATTTACGTTGCAAACACTTTCGGCGCATTCACTGATAAAAAGGTGGAAGGCGTTTGGAAACATGAACGATGATTATGGAAATAATTCCATAAATGAAAGTGTTCGTTCAATGGCCAAGCTCTTGTGGGATCGACTGTTATCTGGGGGGTATTCTAACAGCCACCAGGAGGCAGAACAGCGGGCCACCTCTCTTCTTTCATGAGATTTCATGTTACTTACTTCTCCTTTATCAACATGTGGCTGGTTTGCAAATTAAATGGAAAAAATCAAGTCATGGACTATTCTTCAAGGTCAGCTTGGCTGGAAATAGACAGCTGCTGTTTCCATTTTCATTGACAATAAAACCTCACTGATTCAGCATCAAAGTCTAAATTGCTGGGCTTCCTCAAATGAGGTATTTGCTACTTTCCATTGGGGTCTGTCCTTGGGCATCCAAGTAAAAGGCAGGCACTGGCTATCATACGAATGTGTCATAAATGTCTAAGTTTTGTAAAAACTTTCAATAATAGTAGATAAATTGACACATAAATTGAAGTCAAGGATGCAGACGGTTTCATTTCACAGGTCCTTGGATAACACTTGTAAGGAGAGCCTTTAGAGTTTTCAGAGAAAGCTGAGCTCATGTCAAACACTTCACTTAAGAAAAATCACAAGAGCCATACCAGCAATTGAACTGTCACAGATTTCAAGTGTTTGGATCTGAATCGATGAGGTTTTATTATGATTTGACCACCTGGGGATGAGAACCCTGGGGTTTGGGGCTTGTTCTACTGACTACCTAGCTAAATCCACGGAGGAAAAAATCCTCCAGCCCACCCCCTGAGCTCCCCCAGCCACCTGCCTTCGAAACAGTGCAGCAACCTGGGTCCCCTTCCCACCCCAAACCCGATAGGGAAGGCTGACTCGCATTAGTCCTGATGCAGGATATTTTTCAGAATTCACAAAGGCACACCAAATGCTGGTCCTCATTCTTTAGTGATTTGATTAACTTTACATCTTCAGGGTGAGTCTAAGGAAACCGTTACTGGGACACTGAGTTGCCTTTCCAGACAAGATTTTGCTCTAGGATGACAGGGAAAAACAAAACACCAGCCCTAAAAGCCTGAAATCGAGCATTGCTTAGCCCAGTCTCACGCCTGGTTCCTACCAGCTTGATTTAAAAGTTGCAAACCAGATACCCTAAGCAGCTCCCAATTCTACTATATACGGAGAACTTAGTCTCTCATCGGAATTCAGTACATTACTGAGCTAATGTCTACAGGCGTGGTGGCAGTGATCGCACAGACAGGAAGCCCTACGAAGGACAACTACTGTGAGGTGAACCATCACTGCTGAAGTCTGGCGGAGGGACTCAGACTTCCAGGGAACGAAGAATTAAATAGGGGGGCTGTAGGAGGAGTGAAGACCAGCTCTATCGCTGTCCACCCACGGGCATTCTTTCACCGCCTGATCGCCAAACCTGACTCTGAGAAGGAGAAAAACATTTTGGCAAGGGCAGTGGCCACCACAAAGTGACATCGAAGCTTCAATCAAACGACCGGAGTCTGTGTGCCTGAACTGGGCGCACAAGGCTGAGAAAAGACAAGAAAACTCCCTTTATTTTACCCTCGCTCAGACAGGCGAATGCTGCTTTTGCACATGAGCTCACTCAATGCTGAGGGCATCTACAGTCTTTAGAAGTCTTTTCTGAAGACAATAAAAAGTTCTAGTTTGGCCTCTCAATACTTACCCAGGACTTTTCATTATTTAAAGGCCAAGATGCGTGCTTTAGGAGTACAGTCAACCACACTGAACGCACTGTATTTTCTGTACACAAATTAGATGTACATATGTACCCCTCTACATACAATACATATATACATATACATACGTATACATAGAGAGAGAGGATTGGGGAGGTGAAGCCACAATACACGAAGGCATCCTCCGTGTGTGCGTGTGCGTGCGTGCGTGTGTGCGTGTGTGCGTGTGTGTAATTTAGGCTCTGAGAACAGAATTAAGCTCCTGTTGAGGGAGAAATGTGATGACTGCTACCACACGCTCCACGTGTGCCTCTATGATGTAGTCGTAGCTGGGAAATTTTTCTCTTGGGACATTTAATTAGTTTATATTGGAATTAAAGATGGCTTTAAGGACTGCTGTTTTGGGGGGGAAGAGGCAAGTCTATCGGCCACGTTCATTTGGGCGGTGCCATCCAAGAGCACGGCTCCACAGCCAAGATTAAGTGAGTTTCTAGAGTTTGCCGAGAGCCCAGAGACTATGGCATGAGTGAGCCCTGGGCAGCAGAAAAACTGTTCATACTTCCTCTACCTGCCAGCAAAACCTCATCTATTTTTATTTATTTACTTATTTTATTTTATTTTATTTTATTTTAGCGTGCCAGGGCAAATTCTCTCTCTTTGGCTATAGCCAAACGATCTGGGCAGCTTCAAAAATTGCCACCACTCAGCCCCTCCATAGGCGATTCTGATGAGTTGAACTGGGGTGAGACGTGGGCGTCGGCGACTTTGAAGAGCTTCCCAGGTGATTGTAATCGGGCATTGCCTTTCTGGAAAACTCCACCTTGAAATGCACCCTCTCACTTTTCAACATCTTCTACCTGCATCCTCCAGGTGGGACTTCCCACCTACGTCATGTCCTTTTGAGGACCACACACTCATGTATTTTGCTTCCTCAGCAATTTGTCTCTCATAACACGACAGCCCAGCTTTCTGCACCAAGCATAATGTCAAATGCTTTACTCAGTGTGGGCCTCCAGTCTAACAGGGACCTTCGGAGGTAGATTCTATTATTATCTCCCACTAACAGGGTAAGAGAGGTTAAGTAACTAGGTAGAGATCACAAAGCAAGGAGGAAGCAAAGCTGGAATTCAAACGCAAGCCTCTCTGGCCCAGAGTCCCAGTCCCTGGCCACATGGCTTTTTCTTGCTTGAAATCCAAAAACATGGCCTCATGCTTCTCTGACCTTCAAAAGCACGCAGAGGTCGTTGCTCCGACGCTCAGCAGAGAGGCATCTTTTGATTGATGGGGTAATGAAATTTGGTGATTGGGTGAAATGGCTAATTCAGGAACTAATCCTGTCCAGTCGCCCAAAAGCAAACCGGGTCTCCAAATTCCAAGGTTTCCACACCTAACCTCCAAAGTTAGTAAAGGAAAACAGAACTATTTCATTTACCCTGAATGGCTCTGAAATGTGTAAGATTAAAATACTTTTTGTGAAAAAGTGCTTTTAGGAAAAGTGGGGAAAAAAACGTCTCCTTTGGAATAGCAGTGTTCCTTGGGCACCTCCTCTGAGTGATTTGGGAAAATATCCATCCTTCCTTAGCCTGCAGCAACCTCAGAAAACGATGTGATTAGAAATCAGAAGTATCTGTCATTTCTCTTCTATGATTCACCTGAAAGCACAAGTGTGACTGAGGAAATCCATTTTCTTCGTATCCACGTCTTCGAAAATTTGGTTCATCATTGTGGGAAAAGCCTCAATGTCCCAACTGGGGGAGGGCAGGCCAGAACCCCTCCATGCCTCTGGAGAAGACTTTGTGGGCACATACTTACCAAACCCCCCGCCCCCCCCAGTCTGAAAAGAGCGTCGGACAGGACAAGCAGGGAGAAACTCTAGGCCAGCTGGATTTTACATGTCTGCAGGTTCTAGGGTTCCACGTTTGGAGGGTGTTGATTTGGCCCCTCCTCTCCCTCCGAGCTGTACCCCATCGGGTACAGTGGGAGTTAGACCCACCTCAAGGGGCCTGCACCCCACTCCTAAGAGAGTTTTGGGGGGAAAAGTAATTCCGTGGTGCTCTCTCTCTATATAAATACTGTATATATGCTTCACAAAGAGACAGTCGCACTAGAGGGAGATCGGTAGGACTGGCTAGCTACCGGGGACTACGCTGGTGATAGTCACCTGCGGGATAAAAGGCAGTGCAGACGGACACAGGAAACTATGACAGGCTAAGGACAGAGTCAAGGCAGGTGGGAGGCGCGTGTCGGGATGTAACTGCAGTTGTCGTCAGGTCTACCAATCACTTCATGCACGCACGAGAGAATCACCCCACATTTACCCTGCCGTGGGGGGCCACCCACGTCACAAGCAGGCCACTGGAAGGTGCTGTTACATTCCTTGGGTTGGTGTTAGGAAGCAGGGGCACCCGGGAAAAGTCCCATCGGAAGACATCACGGGACTGGAGGAGCATGCACAGACTAGGACAGCAGGTGGCTGGCTCGCTCGGTTTAGTCACATACCTCTTTCCCCTGCCACGATCAGCCAAGATTGAGTGGAACAGTAGAAAAACAGGGAGGAAATTTAAATATGCAATCAGGCATTATTCGGGACGACCGGGTTTACGGTGTGTTACGTATTAGTTAAGGCACTGCCAGTTTTCAGTAGTCATGGGGATGACCACCTCAGGTGCGTAAGACATTACTTTTATGGAATGTCTTTTCTTCCCCCTCTGCTGTAGAGTTGAAGGGGAAGGAAGAATGAGAATTACTGCATCTCCAAAATGTTACTTTAAAAGCTATGATTTTAAAGTTCAGGTTTGAAGCAGGTGCTGATATACCAGTTTGACCATCATGGAGTTTCGGAATCTTTTCTTGGAAGGGTTGGATTGTTTCAGTCCTTACAGATTTGGGATTTAGTTAGCCTTGAAATCCCTTGGTTTATAGGATTATCAAAATGAGCATTTTGACAGTGGTTTGTGAAAAATAAAGTAAGCTGGATCTATTGAGATGTATGATGGAGGATCGACAAGTTGAACAAAACAGAATAATTAGCTTCCGTCACTGCATTTAGCAACCCAGATCACCTGTTAACAAAAGAAGGCTCTGTGCAAGCAGAGTAAGTTACAGAGATAAATCCAAAAACATGGCCTGCACTCCACACACCAAATAAAATAAATAAAAACAACAGTGGTGGCAACAAAAACAACCACAAAAGACCAGAAAGCATTTCGTGTGCTCTGAACAATACCTATACGCTGCTTAAACAGTATTCTCAGTACACTCACCTCTTTTGCTGGTCACTAGAAATCCCTGAACGCTTAATCTGAACTGCACAACACGTAACCACTTCTGGCTGGTTGTAAACAACCGTCCGAGGGCTATGCCCAGGCCACCTCCCCCTCACACCGTCTTTGCCAGGCCCGTTGAAAGACCATGGGCGTTCCGAGCATGTTATCGGCAGGTCGCCGGCAGAATCAGGTCTGCAACCTGAGCTCGTGAACACCGAGAGGCCTTTCCCACCACGCCCGCTCACCTCTGCGTGATGCTCCTCGTTCTGCTGAAGAACTTCAATGACTAGTTCAGCAAGACGTATCGTGTCTTCGAGCTTTTTGGCGGGAGTGATTAACCGGCCTACATTTTCTGGAGTACAAGAATTCGTGTTAAAATTCAGCGAAAGCGTCAGGCTAGCTTTGTGGCCGTTAGAACGAGTGGATAAAAAATTTCACATAGTTACCAATTTTCAAAAAAAAAAAAAAAAGGGTCATGCAAATGTTAAGAGCCACATAATTAGTAGTGAGCAAACCATAAAGCCGTTTGATTATCACCATCATCATTAGATTACGTATTAAGAAAAAGCAGTGCTCCAGCTTTGAATTTGTATATTAAGCCATATTGTCTGTGACAGCCCACTTCAAATTTTGTGACGTTTTGTACACACGTTCTTTAAAGACAGCATAAATATACTACCTTATATCACTAGGCAGTGTTCATGCTACCTGAACTGGGGAGATGTAACGGAAGCTTAGTCTTGATTGCAACTTCACTAGCTCCCTAAACGCTTGCTACTACGAGCACTGTTCTGCGTCACAGGTCTGCAAGTCTAACAAGCACTAAATGTTCATTGTAGAATAGCAGGGCAAAGGTCTGGCTGCTTTAAGTGGTTCAGAGTGAGATCGAAAATTAGTGGACTATCCTGGGCCATGAGGTAGAAGGCAGGATCCAATTACTGAAAGGGTATTGGGGGTAGCTTATTGGATGACGGGGTGGTGCTTCGGGCTACTGGTTGGTACGAGTGAAATCTTGTCAGTTGGGTGGCAACAATGTGCTCAATTATTTTTTTCTTTCTTTTAGTTTCTATTGAGTTGAATGGGTTGTGTTTTTATCTGACTCGAGAACAAACTGAACCCTGGATTTATGTTGCATCCTTCATAGAGCTGAGTTCATGAATGTTTGGCAATGTTACCAAAAATGACTAACATGTTTATCCTTGGGGAAAAAGAGTAGTATTTAAAATGTAAAGGTTTCCTTAGCCAGTGAAATTGCCTGAAATCAACCAGCCGGAACTCGCAGGGGATCTGGTGTTTCATGCTCACAGCCCTTCAAACCTTAAAGCCTCAGCATCATTTGGAACCCATGGGGTATAACGGCAGTGAGGTCATTCAGCACAATCCCACAGGTAGGTAGGGGTGTGCAAAAAAGGATCGCCACAACCGACTGTCATCCAGTCCTCTGAAGCCGGCGTGTTGTGGCTTCAGGATTTGTCTTGCTAGAGAAGTTTACTTAATGCTTCACAGGCAGGTTTGATGTTTTTTCGTTTGTTTTGGGGGATTTTTTGTCGGGGGAGAGTTAAACAAAATCCTAAGAGATTGCCCGTTCACCAAAAAGAAGTGCCTCATGATTTTCTGTTTGTGCACTTGTTGGACCAGAGATGAATACACCAGGTGATTAGTAATTTAGGATTTGATCATGAAAAACAAGTTCAGGATAACACTGTGCAGAAAAGAGTGCCCCAACCACTCTGGGACGCCGGGAACTAAGCGTCATGGGGGACTGGGTGAGATCCTCGAGGTGTTGAACGTTTCAGTCCGACGAGGCCTGAAGACTGGTACGAACTGGATATTTTGTCATCAGGCCCATGAAAGGCTCCGTTTTCTCTGCCATGGTCGGGGGAGTGGAGCTGGATACGGTGAGGGTGTGGAGGTGGAGCTACGAGAACACGCAGGTGAAGCTCAGAGCAGGGAGATGTGTGGAGGTGAGGGGCCAGCCACTCACTGCCTGGTCCGGGGCGCTCAGTGTCTGGAGAAATACTGAGGGATTTCTGTGCGCTTGGGGCACCTGGCCTGTTTATAATTTCATAAATGGACTATGATCATTTCATGAGTAGACTTTCAGACATTTTTACAAACATACTGTGTATATATGTTTGGGTAATATGTGTAGAGTGAGGTACTTGCATTTTGACAGTAAACATGCATAGGCTACCATTTTTTATTACTTGATACTCACATGTACACATCAATTTGCAAATTCCTCATCCTATGCTTATTACCCATTCGACACACACACACACACACACACACACACACACACACACATCACACACTTACATACATTTCCTAGTAACCAGACAAGTCTGCACATTAATACAAATCAGCAGGAAATCCCACTTGGGGCACATCTTTGGAATCTCTTGCTTGAAAGATAGACAGCATCGCCCTTTGGGGTGGAATACCCACCAAATCTAGGGGAATTCTAGCTGTACACAACATCCCATTAGAAAGGAAACAAATTCCCACCACTTTTACTGTGACTGATTTCTAGGTTTGGAGAAATCCAAGATGCTTAAGCTAGGACCACCTGAAGATTTGTTTAATATGCAATACTCTGAGAGCGAGTACACTCTATATGGACTGATACACATGAAGTGTATGTGCGCACGGAGCCACTCTGTGAGTGTGTGCACATGTACACAGACCTGTGTATGCTGGATGTATATATACAGACAGTATGTTTAATAAAACCTTTTGCAATTTTACTTGAACATGCAACTATTAACGTAAGCAGGTTAAGAATCCTTTAGTCTAGAATGCTTGATCTTTCAATTAACCCATGTAGCCAGACTAAATAATTAGCTGCAATTCCATTATCTGGAGATCAAGCCGCTTTATTGAGATGTAACATTATTTTCCTCTTCATTTGCATAACTAATTTACTAGCTAAATGGCAAAAATGGTATTAAAAGCGACTTCTCTAAGATGTTGTCTTTAAAGAAAATACTGTGCAAAATCCTCCAGCATCTTCTCCCTCCCCCCAACAGAGGTCAAGGAGAAAATCGGTGCTTAGAAATTATTTGGTTTTTGTCCCTTCTGCTGTCTTGAAGTGTCTTGCAATATTCCTGTCACCCGATCTTGTACTAGCTAGCTGGAGCACTGATGAAGAGGAACTGAAAGTACAATATATTTAGTAAATATTTCATACAACAGAATTGAAGCTCATAACATATAAAAAAATCTTCATGCAAAATGTTATGCAACAACAATGTTATTTTGTGCTGACATTGAGATTTGAAAATGTTGCATATGTCAGACATAGCTAGACAAAAAAAAAATATGTGGACATTTGGAAATAAATGCTCTCTTTCAGGTCTCTCAGAACCTACAGGGTCAAACTCGAGAACCTGAACCTCAGCTTAGTACTCCAAACCACAATAAAATTTCAAGAAGGAAAGTGAACAGAAAAGCCAACTAAACTGGACAGCTGCTGAGTATAAGAATGGCGGAAGTTTACAGGACTTGACTTTGGCCTCGGCATGCCTTTGAGCCTCTGATATAACATGCTGGCCTGCGTTTGGGGGTGGGGGTAGAGAGGCCCCCGAGATGATGGGGGAGCTGCTCAGCCAGGTGAAGAGAGATAGTAAAAAAGTCAAGAGACAGAGGGAACTTTCACAAAGGGTGACAAGTAAGATGACCAACTCTGAGAAGAACCACCAAACACGTGAACATGACAAAACAGATGGAGAGCTGCTGCTTCCTCGGCATTTCTGCAACACGACAGAGGGGTGACACTGTTGGACAAGGAACGGGACTGTTACTAGCATCACCAGCACCGCCCTACAGAGACACGCGGGGGCGGAACGCAAACGCCAGACGCCTTGATCCAGACAGGGACACAGGAGTGACGGTGGCGGCACGGACGGAAAGGAGATGCACTTGTGTGCGGTAAGGAACGCCGCGATGTTAACAGCTGCAGTCTCCTTCCAGACGACCGGAAACAGGACTTGTAAGCACAGTTGCAAGACCCGGCCTCTCGCCATCAATGTGCTACTTCGCGTCCTATGTCACCTTGTCCCTTCTGCTTACCCCTCTCTCTGCTTCAGTTTCCTCATCTATAAATGGAGAATATTAGTGTCTTTTTGGTATATCACGCGGGGTCGCTGATAAGAGCGAAGAAAGCAATGCATGGGACAGATCTCTGACCGACACCGTGGGAAGGCAGGAATTATTACAATAACTGCTTAGCAAAAGCAGGTGAGGGGCCGTTATCAGTTCCTGTGAGCTGGGGACCATTCTTGCTCCCTTTGTGGAATTTCAACATGTCAAAATCTGTCATTGGGGCGGAAAATGTGTGGTATCTGATTGTTTCCAGCTCATTTAATTATTTTCAATTTGGAATTCTTGTGGCTTTTATATTGTGGCTTGAATCATATATTAAAAACTTGCCAGCTTATCAAATATGTTCCTTGCTATTCCAAATGTTAGACTACCGCAATCAGCCTTGACCCATCTGTCACGCGGTTTACAGTCTCAGCACAGCAAACACCCTATGACAATAGCCTCTCCTTCGGTACAGGCACTATCAGCTTCTACAGTTCTCTCTCTTTAATGAGTGTTTCATTAACCTTGGACCTGCTCCTTTCTAACAGTTCTCATTTGTAAAGCAGTCTGTATTGTGTGTGTGTGTGTGGGGGGGGGGGTACGGGGACACACACTCCATTGCCAAGTTTGCTTCTTGGTTTGCTTGCATTTGCAACTGGGAAAATGAATTTAACTGCAGGCTTATAGGAGTGGAATTCAAGTGCCATTAATAAGAATATGAGAAATAAGGGTAAGTAGAATGTTCTGGCAAAACTATCTATTAAAAGCAAAGGTGAGTGAGATCCTCTTCTTGTGGGACCCCCTTGACAGTCCGAATATAGGACGACAAGAAATTATTTACTTCTCTTTAGTTACATCTTTTTGCGTGTGAAAGATGGCAGATGAGTAGGACTCGGAAAAGTCAAATGACAGCTATTTAAAGAAAGAAGAGGCTGATCCTTTCTTTATGAAAAAGTATCCCACATTTTAATTTTGTTCACACTGGCTTTGCACCTACAGCTGTACTGAAAGTGAGGGACCTTTCTGATAAGACCTTCTCCTGACACTTACAGCACAGGTGTGTGCTACCTGCACCTGCACGGAAACTCCTCCCTCATCCTCACGGAGATACCTAAGCCTGTGCAGGGAAACACGTGAGCTGCTGTGTCACCAAACAGTGACACGTCCCCGAGCTGATCCATCACTCCCGAGGCGGCAGATCCGTTTTTCAGCTCAATGGGTCTTGATGAAAATTCGTAAAGGGAGACCCTGCTGCCAACTGCCTGTCCAGGATTCTGACAGTGAGCTTTGCCGCCACAGAAACACAAGCTCCCTATTTTTTTCTCCCCTCACAGAGGAAAACAAAAACATCCTACCTAGGTTTCCAACTTTATTTACCCTATTACCATTGCTCATGTTTACACAATTAAATCTGCTTGGCTTCCAGAGACAGAGTTACATGTGACTGCAGAAAAATCCAGAGAGAATTCCTCTGCAGGCTCAGCTAAGCCAAGGAAGAGGCACGTCCAGGAGCGAGAGACGCTCCAATTAGCCCTTAAAATAACCTGAGCATCTCTGGTTCCAGCGAGTGCACTGCCAGGCCCTGAAATATCACAGGAGTGATGGATGCAGCGGATGGAGAGCCCACTTATTACCAAGTTCTGTCGCTGAAGATGCCAGTGTTTGTGTTCTGCTACCACTGAAAATAACTAGCCTGCAGCAATTCGCTATGATTTATTAAAGCTACAGCAGGAACAGATAGCCACATCACGCTTTTGCAGAGGACTCTGCCTCCCGAAAGTGATGGCTACACGGACCGTACCTTTAACGCAAGGTTACAGTTCAACATCATTCCTCCAGCGGGGCTGTGCGTTACATACACGTGACCCCCTTGTGTCTCTATCGCTCCCTTTCCGAAGACGCCATCTCTAGGACAACATAATGGAGACTGCTGGATGAATCGTGGGTCATTTCCTCTACTCTTTTCATTGCAATTATCTTTGTGTCTTCTGCAAAGCATGCATCTGACCCTGCCACACTCTTGCTCAAAGCCTTTGAGAGATCCCCTTCATAACAAGAAATATCCCCTCATGTACCTCACAAGAGAGCGTTGTCATAACAAAGGCCCAGCTCCTCTGCTGCTGCCTCTACTGGAGCACGGGTGGCCTTTAACAACAGCAAATCATACACATGTCTGCCTCCCTCTATACCTAGTGCATGCTGTATTTCTAGGGGCTAGAACAGTGCCTGGTCCAGGGCAGGTCCCCACATACCAGTGGAAGGAAATTCTCAGGGCTCCTGCCCAATGCAGTGCTTCCATGAAAAACAAACCCTCGGAGGTTGCAATATGCACATGATTACACAGTAACTGTTACAAGGTCTCTCACCCAGAACCCCTGGTTACTTAACACACGCACTAAGCTGAATCACTGACTAGCAAACATGGTCACTGCAACTTCCGAACCAGAGAACAATCTGCGGTATCTTAATGCAATTGGCAATCACTTAAGATGATTAAAAATACTTTTTATTTGAATTGAAATAAATGGTATCTCCAGGGACGAGCTGATGCTATTATCTAGTATCTGCGTATCTTCTCTAATTCAGTATCTTTGTATCCCAAGTCAGGATTTGTCCTTCTGAGTGAGCTGCTGCTCCTCAGTCGAGTGAGCTTAACTCCAGATCGCCACAACAGTGGACACGGTATGCAGTGACCGTCCTCAGGAGGACTGCTGGGCACCGTCCGCTGTTGCATTGGGAACTCAGGTCAGTTAATGGGCTGTGGGGGTGAGGCAGCCCCATGTAGTGGGCAGGACCCCAGGCCAGGGTCCCCCACGGAGCATCTTGGAAACGGGCTTGGGTCCTCTAGGCCTTGGTTTCCCTCTCTGTTGAAAGCATGTGTGGGATGCAGTGACTGAGAAGTCGCCCTTGGCGGTCTTACACTTTTTGCCCCCGCCAACCTTTCAGAGAGTACAGAGCAGGTACTCACTCACCAAGTCATCGGGGCTAGAAACCCTGATTCATGCATCGCTGAGACAAGCAGCACAGAAGGGGAAGTGCTCAGGCCCTTGTGGAAGACCCCACGCATGAGACGGTCATCGTTTCCGAGGGGCTGTGTCGTGGTGAGAGCGACCACAGGGGGCCGGTCCCTAGGGGCCAGGGCCGGTGGGCGGGGGGGGAGGCGCTGCCTGCGTGTGTGAGGACCCAAGCCCGGTGGCCTCTCCTTCTCCTTCTGTCGGCCTTGAACCCGCAGGACGTCTGACTGGAGACGGGGAACACCACAGAACCCCAACACGACAGAACTTTCGGAGGGGGGATGCCTCAGTTCTTTGGCAATCTCAGGGACGCTCAACTGCCCACAGGAAGACTTCACAACAGAAAGATCTGGGCAACGACTTGGTCCCAGGAGGGACTGCTCTGTGTTCTGGGGCTTTGGTGGTCTTCCTGGATTAAGAGTTGTAGGAACTTTGAACTTATCCGTGGAATGACTGGGTGTCGTCCAAGTGCCCACCGCACCAGCTGGAATGGCTGCATGGTGGGAAGAGACCACAGAGCACGGGGTGCAAATTCAGAAAGCCCTGGGTTCAAATCCCGCTCCAGAAATCCACTTATCTTCTCCAAATCTCAGCCCCCTCACCTGTTACAGGGGCGACAATAAAGTTTCCTCTGTGAGACTAAGGGAGAGATTGAACCAGGTCCTTCCTATAAAGTCCTCAGTGCAGTGCCTGACCCATAGGTGGGCTCGCTCGCTATCTATCTGTCTGTCTGTCTATCTATCTATCTATTGCAAATCTTTGGTATATTTGAAGGAAAAGTTATTATATTTCATGTTCCAGTAGAATTGTTGTGAGGCTCGGAAAGTTCTGCAAGTAGTTAGCCAACAACGGAGGCAAAATAGCAAAAGCCGTGCAGACTCTCTCAAAGCTTGCTGGGTTCAGAACGTGTGCTGGTTTAAATGGAAACACATTTAAAATACCAGATTTTCTTGCCGGAGTCCCACCTTTTCTTTCATAGAGTAGCAGCTTTTTGCGTTTTTTGAGACGCTATCCTTAAACTGAACATTTAATTCCTAATCATGCCACCGGACAGAAAGCGCTGAGTCCACCAAAATGCCACCTGCAGTCACAGAGCCCCTCGGGGCACAGTCCGACTACGGGATCCACACCGCTTCCCGTTCTCCCCGATTTGCACGTGGAACGGCAGCTGGGCTTCGAACAGCCACCGGCGTGTCTCTGCTCTGTTCTCTCTGAGAAAACTTACGCAGAGAGGGAGGGTGAGAAAAGGGAGTTCACGTTCGAGGAGGAAGCACAAGTGATGCTTGTGATGGGGCCTGAGACTTGCTTTGCCTGGAAGAGGCCCCGGACACACTAAGCTTCAAACCCGTCTCTGACCTTAGCCTTCAGGCCCAGGTGAACTCTGTTCCTCCTGCCAGTGCTTTCCCTCTGTCGTCGCCGGTGTGGTTGCACTGGTGTGGGAGTCGCCAAGCCGTCCCTTTGCCTGACGCACCTCTGATGGCTCTCTTTACCTCTGGAAGTGAGACTTGTAGCAATTTTTCCTTGAGAAATCACTACGCATGCAAAGGTTGGCACAGACTCCAAGTGAAGAGCCTCTGGACCATGAGGGAGAGCCTGAACTCCGGACCACGAAGGCATACAAAGGGTTTGAGACCTCGCCTCCTGCCCATGGTGCCATCATCAGCACCGGCCACTGACACCACTTCATCCTGTACTGCAACCACACGAATTACAGAGTAGTGAAGCGTGTGGTTGATCTCGGCCTGGGCTCAGATCCTGGCTCCACCCTGATTCTTCTAGGAGTGTGCTAGCTAACCTCTCTGTGTCTCAGTTTGCCCCTCTCTAAAATGGGAATGATGGTAGTATTTACCTCACAAGGGGCTTGGAGGATTAAATGAATTAATAGCTATAAAGCACTTAATAGCCATACCTGGGGCACAACACACACGGAACAGGCATTAGCTAGTTTTGTTAGCTAGGGGGCTGTATGCATTGGGATGTGTGACCCTTTCTATCCAGGATGTCTCGCCACTTGCCGACACCAGCAACCTTTCACTGCTTCCAATTCATCTTCCCAGAGGCGGTGCGATGCTATCACCCTTGTGAAGATGCCCGTGGTTTTCTGACAGTGTTCGCATATACCTAACTCTACCAACTGGCATTGCTGCATACTTAATTTGGAATTTACACGTGTGCACCCATTTGCTCACGTGCTCCACAATGTTAAGAGCAGTTTCCTCCTCGTTTATATAGTCCCTGGCTTTTACCACGGTACCTCGCACGTGACAGGCTCCTGCTAAACACTGATCTAATGAATGAATGAATACCTTCCCTTCCAGGGAAAGGCATTTGTAACTTGAACGTAGGTTCATGAGTCTTCAAATACTTACTGCCAGCCTGGTGCATGGCATGGGCACAAAAATGCTTTCTGAATTGATCTGAAATACATTCAACTTCGATAAAATGAGACAGGCTTAACTTTTGACTCAACGATCATTATCTTTTGAGAATTCTTTAGACCTTAAAAATAATAATCAGTACTATCTATCTGTTCAAGTTAAGTTAGAGCTTTCCTGACAATGTGCTCAGAAGTTTTTGGACTGAACAAGAAGAACATGTCCAAAGCCAGAGAACCTTCTAAGAACTTCCATCTCATGAAGCTTCCATCAGGGGCCCCTGGGCCTGCATCCTGCCTCATCACACGGCATGTACAAGAACAACACAAACACAACGCCGCTCCGTCTTGGCCGATAAACATTCACCAAAGAACACAAACTTCTCAGTAAGTAGGGGAGGAAACAGAAAAGAGAAATGAAAACGAAAAGGAAGATTGGTTGGGTTCGGTCACTGTTTTTTTGAAAAGCTCATGAGGCCAAATCACTGGAATCCTGACACCAAAGATGAAATGGAGTTCGGCAGCAAACCAGAATTCTGCTCCTTCAAAGCTTAGGCCTTTACAGAAATTCGACTCAATGCAGGTCCACCTCTCATGGGCATGAGGTATATTTAGACAGCACAAATTAACTCCTTAAGTATCATTGCAACTCCACATCAGTCTTTGGGAGTATATACGTTAAGGAGCTATTAAAAAACGAAAACGAAAACGAAAACTCAAGATAGCTCAACAGTCCTAATAGTTGATAATGCATATGCAATCGGTTCACCTGCGTCCTTCTGATTCTCTATTTGAAAGAGAGAGCACAACGAGGAGAGAAGAGAGAGAGAAACAAGAACACATATGCAGGATTAATGAGCCAGTGGATCAAAGTGCCCCCCACTTATGTGCGACACATGATATCGGAAGAAAAAGTTGCCCTGGGGTTCCCACCGCCCCGAAGTGTGGGGGTCAGCAAAAAAAGGCTCCTTCATAGAGGTGGAAAATGCTGCACAAATAGAAAATTAGTAAAATTAAGTTCAATGTGAAATCAAGCTATGAAACATACATGAACTCTCCAAGGGACAATTACGTCATGTGTTCTAGCCAAAGCTTAGAGGACAAGGACAAGTCAAAATCTCCAGAGAGAACAAGGAGAAGCTGCCCAGCTTGAGGGGGGACAGACAGGGAGGCGTGTGAGGTCTAGTTGTTACAGACAATGGATCGCCTTGTGTGATCGTACACCCGCCATCGTTTAATGTGTTAAACATGGAAAAGAAGGCATGATTTTGCCCTTGCTGTCCGTCACCTGACCCCTAACACAGTGCTCCCAGTCCAGCGGCTACCTTTCGATTGTGTACCAGTGACAAGCACTTTACAAAACTGGGGTTACACACAAGCAAAGTAAAAATGCATTCAGGTCACAGACAGAGAATAACTGAAAACCTTACAGACAAATCTGAGTTTATCACAAACACATGGCTTAATTGTCTAACCTGTTTTAGGCTGATAAAAAGTGACTTGACTTCTCACACTGGGTTTCACAGACAGAATCAACAGACAAGCCAATGCTAAAAAACTTGAAGCAAGGAGAGTGAGTTGGTTTGGATCTGGATTTTCTTGAAATAATGAAAACAGAAAGAGTGAAGACATCATGGCGAGGAGGCGGTAGGTACTCACGAATGGTTAAATCCATCACTTGGGAGGCCAAGCAGAAGACAGGATGCTCATACATTTCTCTCTTTTTCCCTATAAAAGAGGATTTGGGCATGCAAGAGGCTTAGGTCAGAGGTAAAGAGGTTAAAGGTCACAGGTCAGAGGAAAACGTTACATTAGCTCAAAGGAAAATAGCCACAGAGTATTTTGGGATAAACACAGGATAAAAGAAAAAGGAGTTTCAAAATTGGAGATCTACTGGATTAACCATTCAGCATGCCGTGAGTCACGAGAGAGATTGTGATCATGATTTTACACGTCTCTTTAGAATTGTTTGCAAGAATACAATGACCAAAAACATCATGAGTAAAGGGAAACAGAATTTCATTGATTTAAGGCTCCAAGATACTAAGGATTTCAGACTTTAGTATCTAAGGCTCTCGAGGTATTTCTTCATAAACATAGTCTCCAGCAATATTACTACAACTTCTTCCCAAAATTCTCAGGTAACTAAGCTGTCAAGGCTCACAGAGGGGCTCAAACGTACACATGGACGATTTCTTTTCTGCGTGTAGGATTGCAACCTTGTAAAAGAAAGTTGTCTAGTAGTAATATCTTCGAAGCTGCAACGTCTCAGCCTATGGTGGACTATGTTCATGAAAGAAAACCTGATACATGCAGCCAGAGGATGTTGGGTTGTTTGAATTAACAATCCCAGCATGCTTTGAAATTGGCGTCACAGCCACTTTTGCAGAGGTAATGTCAAAATGTGGCTGAGCCAATCACGAACAAGGAAGGAGAGAGGCAAAGAGAGCAGGTAGTGTGGAATGAGGTACTTCTCTGAAAAGAGAGTTGGAAAAAAAAAGATTGGTTTCTTCAAAGAATCCCCAGACCTAAAAGTCACAGTGCAAAAGATAATTAACACAACCAAGAAGAATTGAGGCACAAAAGGAAATTACAGACCAGCTGAGCTACTTGGGAAATGAATGCATTTTTACTTACAGATCTTATAGTTTGTTTTGGGATATATTTATCTGAAAGAAGAGAGCAGATCTTACCAAAAGATTAGTCATAGCTAGACCAAGACCTAGGAGGCAGCAGCCATGGCAACCGAACATGTCTTGAGCCCATCCCAACTCTGCCCTTGCCTACAGTGATTAGGTCCCCGGTTGACATTTACTAAATACAACCAGTCATTATGTCCTGGGAAGGTAAGTGCTGGAACAATTATTTGCTAATACAGCCCTCTAACGATCTCCTTGTTCCTTTATTTTTGTCACTCATTACCAAGTCAAGAGTTGATAAACATCCTTTTAGTGCCCAATTCTTAAGTGTTTCGCCCTGGATGCATAACAATGAATTCATTACCACTGGTACACAATTTGCATTGTCAGACAGACAAAATTGAGAGAGGGAGGACAATGTACAAAACACTGTGAGTGTGACATGACCTCAACCTAATTCCCTAAGGAAACAAGGACTTTGGCAGGGTAATAGGTTTTGGTGGTTGGGTAGGTTTTTTGTTGTTGTTGTTGTTTTTTTTTCCTCCAAGTCAGGTTGCTGGTTTTAGTCAGGTGTTTCACATGTGAGAGAACATCAGATTCCAGAATGCGGACACATTGGGTTTGGCACACAGAACTTCCACATGTATACACTTACACCACTGGTCAAGTTGGGTATGGTTTTCAAATCACCCTACAGCAGCCAACAGGGTAACAATGAAAAGTGATTAATACCTTTGCAAATGAATAGGTCCCAAAGAACCATAACTTTTCAAGTAGAGTTTACTCAAAGTGCCTTTTGGATGATGACCTGGTCATCAGTAACTGCTTCCCAAAATCTTGAGAACTCGAGGGTGGTGGTAACAACCGTCCTCTAGGTCTGAAGTTAACAAGAATGTCTAAAGCAAACCAGGAGCCACCAGAGATGGCAGGACACTAACCTGCCATCAAGTTCAAAATGCTACCAAAGACAGCCCTTTGAATGTCCAAGGGGCAAGAGTTAAGCAAAATCTTGATGTTGCTTTAGTCAGTTCTCGTTTTACCTCCAATGCTATCAACAGCGGACAACAAACTGCGTTTTCCTCTATTTAAAAAGGCAGCAATCCTACAGAACCCTTTCATAGCAAACAGTCGCCACAGAGCAAACTCAGGGCCGACACCAACTCCCAGAAGGACCTTGGTTATCTGACCACACCCCATGTTCAATATTCTTCCCTTACAAAGATTGATTCCTGAACTCCTCTTCTTTGATTTATTTATTTGGCCACAGCCAAGGAAGTTTTCAAATTTCAAGTGCTCCCAAGGTTCGGCTTAACATACCCAGAGAGACCACTGTTATCTAGTACCCGTCAGAAAGGAAAGAGACTTCCCCAGGGAGGCATACCACATTTCACATTAAAAACTGGGGGCAGAAGGGTGCCTTACCTTCAATTTTGGCATACTCTGATAGCCGAGAGTAGTTGACTAACGCAGCCTGCTCTAGACATTTACGGATGACTGTCTTTACCTCCTCTTGTGGCACTGGCGTAACAATATCTTTCATCAAAACCTTGAGGATGAAAAATTAAAAAATGATTAAGATGGTTCAACTAAATGTGTTATTTATATATACTTTCTCTTTTTTTTTTTTTTGGTTGGTTCCCTGAGCAGGGATCAAACCCAGGCCGCGGCGGGGAGAGTGCCAAAGCCCAGCCACTACACCACCAGGGAAGCCCTCATGTATACTTCTTAAAGAGTTCGAGTCAAATGAGCTGCGAACGCCTCCCTGAGCCTGACATTGACCCAGAGCCGCTGTTCAAGGGAAAACACAGAACTGAAATACACAGGTGGGATGGGAAAGGCCATCCGTGAATCAGGGAAGGGCGAGGAGCACGGCTTCAATGTATTCTCACTATCTGGGAGTCCAGAGGTAAAATACCCAGAACTTTGGCAGTTTGCTCATACTTATTCTGATAGTAAACACGAGTGGTTAACAAAACCTCAGAAAATGACAAACTACATGATTCAACAACATTATGATTATGTCCATATCTCTGTGTGTGTGTATGTGTGTGTGTGTGTGTGTGTGTGTGTGTGTGTGTGTGTGTGTATGTGTATAATCTGTCTTTTACTTTCATTCTTACCCTTTCCAGGAGTGAGAGAGTAGCTTTCAAAGCACCTTCAGGCCGACCAAAGGGAAAGCAATACCTAAAAAAGAGAGAATTCCTCAGGTCGCCCCGATTCACTACATTTTAGCAAGCAATACACCAAAATTTGATTCCTACTGCAACTCTGAGGAACTGAAAATGCTTTTATTTTGTCACGCTGTGATACGTTAATCCGAATTCACACCACATACATGTGTGTATATAACGTATGTATGTGTGTATGTGTGAATAATTACTAAAGAGAGGCTCTGCAAATGTCTGCAGCAGGAAGGAGTATTTAGAGTGATGACATGAGGCTCTGTTTAGGTTTCTATTGTGAAAGAAAACCATTCGTTAGCTCAAGTAAGTCCTTAAATATCATTACAGAGACCAGTATTAAAAAATATTAGCTGAAACAGGCTAAAATTCAAACATACTTACTTAAATCCCTAAAGAATTAATATAGGAAATTAAGCATACTTCTTAGTTTTAAGCAAATTTATTTTTCTGTTAATTATCCCTTCTTGATTGTGGGTTTCAACTGTTACTGGATTTTTGCATCTAGGATTTCCACTGACTGTTCAGGCTGTCATCAACCCTTTGGGACACTGTTTCTCAGGGTACAAAGGGCCCAGCATGGGCTATTTACACTTAGACTACTATGTATGCATCTGACTTCCTCCTCCTGCTGGCTGGGTAGCAGGGGTCGGGGGGGGGGGGGGGGGGGGCAGTTCCTTAACCTCTCAGCCTCTGTTTACCTTCTGCTTACACAGGGATTATAGCAACTACCTTACAAAATTGTTCTGAGAATACAAAATTGAGTTAATGCTTATCCAGCCTCTAGCCCTGTACCTGGCACATAGGAAATGTTTCATAGGGAGGACCTACGTCTCAGGCCGTTATAAATGCTCTCGTCATTTCTGAGTTACTATTTCAGGATCTCCGCTCCAGAACCATCAGAGCAGCATTAGAAATGCCTGATGTGTTCCAAGGCGGACGCCGGCTGCGTGATACAAGGGTCCAGCATGGAACTGCCGGCCACCTGGCCCAGGATGAGGCGGCCTCCTGGCGGAGGGGCCCGCAAGTCCTGTTCCTGAGGGAATGGGGGAGGTGGATCAGGCACCTGCTTCCTGCTCCTTTCGTGGGATCTGAGTCACAGGAGTTTTTCACTGTTTAATGTAGGAACCTCGAAGAAACTTCAAATTCAACTTTTTAATAGAGAAAAAAAAAAAAACAACCAAAAAACCCCCCCAAAACTACAAAACCCAAAAAACAACAGATCGTCGACAAGGGTCAGCTTTCACAAGAAGGGCTTTTGTCCCTCGGCAGAAACAGAACGGTTTCAAAGTCTCCTAGCTCTTGTGGAACCCTCTTCTTATAGGTTGGCTTTTCCATTCAGTTATTTCTGAATATCCAACGTGCCCCTGACTGGTTTGCAGTTTTAGGAAATCAGGCCTTTTATGTACCCCTCTACAGCCCCAGCCTCCTAATAAGCCCCTCAACCCCAGACCCTTACCTGAAATGTGTAATCTGATTTTCCAACAGAACTCGGAGTCTCTCTTTGATGTCTTCAAAACGTTCCTTTTCTTCGACAGTCACAGTTCCAATTCCGTCGGGCCTGAAATGAGACATGTCATGACGTGACGGGAACCTCACAGGCTGACAACATCAAATCAAATTTCTAGCAGGAGGACACTGTCTGCTTTGGAAGCACAGCTGCAATGACAGATGTGACGATAGGAGAAATCCTGCTTTTCGGTGCTGGTGGCCAAAGGGTATGGGGATGTTTGGGGGTTATATCGTTTGGAGACATTTGCAAACTTGTTGCTCGCTTGCTGGGAAATGGTAAGCTATACAAAGGAGTGGATTGAAGTTTCAGCCTGTGGACCTTCTGTTTGTCTCACGGCTTCTTAAAGTTTTGAAGTACTTGCCAACATTTGTAAAATGAGGAAAGTTTTACTATACATCTCTCTTGAAACTTTGGAACAACTGGCATTAATTGGTGAGTGCAACTAACAGCTTTTTCCTTAGCCGGGGCAGGCCCACATCTCTCATTAGTGCTACCTGTCTCTCATAGGCACTTAGATCAGGGATGCCTGCACCATGTACACAAACTCTTTCAAAAACCAGGTGCCTCCTAAGAGTCTGTCTTTCCCAGTGTTAAACTTTCTTAAGTTTCTAGCTTATAATTATAGACACTCAGATTAATTGAAGCACTCATGTATTAACTGCAGAACAAACTGCAAGCCATTGGTAAAAGAAATTGAAGAAAACATACACACGAATGGAAAGGTATCCCATGATCATTGTTTGGAACAATTAATATTGTTAAACGTGTTCATATTGCCGGTACAAAGCCATCTAGAGACTCGGTGCCATCCCCATCAAAACTCCAAAGGCATTTTTCACAAAAATAGAAGAAAAAAAAAAACCCCTAAGATTTGCATGGAATCAGAAAAGACCTGAAAAGCCAAAGCAATCCTGAGAATGAAGAGCAAAGTGGAAGGCATCACAATTCCTGATTTTAAACTTCATTATAAAGCTATAATAATTAAAACAGTATGGTACCGGCATTAAAAAAGACATACTGATAAGTGGAACAGAACTGAGAACTCACAAATAAACCCTCACAAATACGGTCAGCTAATATTTGACAAGGAAGCCAAGAATACTCAATAGGGAAAGGATAGTTTTTTTCAATGAATGGTGCTGCGTAAACTGGTATTTACACGCAAAAGAATGAAACTGGACTCCTATCTTAGACCATTCACAAAACTGAACTTGAAATGGATTCAAGACTTAAACGTAAGCTATGAAACAGTAAAAATCCTAAGAGCACAGGGAAAAAGTTCCTTGACATTGGTCCTGGCAATGAAGTGTCTTGGGGTCATTACACCAAAAGCACAACCAACAAAAGCAAAAATAAAACAGACGAGTGGAACCACATCAGACGAAAATGCTTCTATACAGCAAAATAACAAGGCAAACTATGGGATGGGAAAAATATCTGTAAACCATCTATCTATCTGATAAGGGGTTAATATCTAAAATACAGAAAAACCCATTAAACTCAATAGAAAAGAAAACAATTTGATTAAAACTTGGACAGAGAAGTTGAATAGACATTTTTCCCAAGAAGACATACAAATGGCGAACAGTTACATGAAGATGCTTAACATTAATCATCAGGGAGACGCAAACCAAAACCACCATGAGATACCACCTCCCATCTATCAGAATGGCTCTTAAAAAAAAGCCAAGAGCCAGCAAGTGTTGGTGTGAATATGGAGAAAGGGAACCCTTGTGCACTGTTGGGGGGAATGCTATTTGGTACAGCCACTACAGAAAACAATATGAAGGAGCCCTCAAAAATTAAAAACAGAACTACCATATGATCTAGCAAACCCACTTCTGGGTATGTATCTGGAGAAAAAGAAACCACTATTTTGAAAGTATATCTGCACCCCCGTGTTTATTGTACCATTATTACAATAGCCAAGACACGGCAACAGCCTAAGTGTTCACTGACAGATGAATGGATAAAAGAAATGTGATACACACACATATAATATTACATTGTGATGCACACACACACACAAACACACACATATATATAACAAAGGGTAAAGGAAATGGGGGCTATATGTATGATGGAATATTATTCAGCCTTAAGAAAGAAGGAAATCCTGCTTTTTGCAACAATGTCGCTGGACCTCGAGGGCATTATGCTAAGCGAAATGCCAAACACAGAAAGATAAATACTGTGTGTTCTCACCTACATGTGCAATCTATAAAAGTCAAACTCACAGAAATAGAAAGTAGAATGGTGGTTGTCAGGTGGGGGAACTGAGGAGATGTTGACCAAAGGGCACAAACTCCCAGCTCTAAGATGAAGAAGTTCTGGGCACTTAATGTACAGCGTGGTGACTTTAATGAACAGGACTGTATTATACATTTGAAAGTTGTTAGGAGAGTAGTATTGAATGTTCTCAGCACACACACACACACACACACACACACACGGTAATTATGTAAGGAGCTGTAGGTTACCTTATTGTGGTCATCATTTCACAATGTATGCATGTATTAAATCACATGGTATACCTTAAACTTACATGTATATGTCAATATATCTCAATAAAGCTAAGAAAAACCACATATGATGTTTTTCAATCTCAGCAAACTATTCATTCAAATAAGTTTGCTAAAAAGGAGGACCCTAGCATAAACAAGTACATTTCAGCTTAATCACAGTATGCTCATGTTTCTAAACCACCATTCGCTTCACTCACAGTTTCCCTATTTGGTTTGGACCATTCCAGTGGAAAACACAAAGGGAGGCTGCACATCAATAGCCCAAATGTATCTGTGCCAAATTAGGTGCAGGATAATCTGACCCGTTCAAAGGCGTCCGCTCCCCAGATCCGTCGAGGCTTGTTGCGATGGCTGACTGAGCCAGTTTGCAGATCGGTGCGTCATGATAAAACTTTGACTGCAACACTCCTCCAGTTTGCAAATGTAAGTCATCTCGAGACCAAACAAATGGTCTTATTTATAGGCCTTCCCAAGCATCCAGCATAAGTTGGGAACATCCTGTATACCAGACCAGTCTGACTACACAAAAGCCTTGGCAAATGATAGCAATGCACCTCCTGCTGGGGCGGGGGATGGGTCAGCTTCTCTTCTTTTAAAAATACTACAAAGGCCCCACTTGAAAATAGGAGAAAAATTCCCCTGTTCAGAAAATGCCACCAAAACAGTAAAATCCTGTTCTCGTCCATCTCTTCGCAGTCCCCCGAAGTTAGGGGAAGCAGGAAGGCAAAACGGTAAATGCTAGGCAGGCCGCTGCAACCCGGGAAGGTGCCCCGATTTCCACATTTTCTGGAGAAATCGCCAACATTAATTTACAAAGCTGATTCCATTTTTAAAACATGAAACGTCCATAAATCAGTAGTTAAATCTGTGTCACAAAAGACATGACACTCTGTAGTAACTCTGTTATGACCTACAACTTCCTTTACCTGTAGCTAAAATTTCACACAACACTCGGCTTGTGAGCGCACTGAACACGCGTTCATATGACTGGCATGCATGAGCACACCTTCAATTTGGGGAAAAGGGAGCCGTTTTAAGCATTTTATTTCTCAGCTGGGCTGACCAGACGTACCGCCTGAAACGGAACAGAAAACAGGGATACTGCCCCGTTTCAGACAGTCTGTCTGGTCAGCCTAGTCTCACTGGGCTACATTCAAGGTGCCGACAGGCTGACCATGTGTGCTGTTTGAAATGGGACAGGGCTGTTGTTTTCTGTCCTGTTTAAAATGGTACGTCTGGTCAGTCTATTCTTAGCGGTAAATTAACTCAGAGAAAAGTGCTATTAAATATAATTTATAAGTCAGGGAGGGGCTTGTAGATCACTAGAAAATGCATGGAAACCCCTTAACATGGAAAGCCCAGAGATCTCTGTGGCCATTATTAGGAGACAAAAAAAAAAAAAAAAAAAAAAAAAAAAAAAAAAAAAAAAAAGAAAGAAAGAAAGAAGGGAAGGAAATCATTCATTCCCTTCCCATTAAGGCAATTAGGTAACAAGAAGGCAACTTTTAGGTTTGCGTTTGAGATGATAAAAACTAAACGTTTAGGGTGTGCCTGGCTTTCTCAGTTAATTCTCACTACCACGGTATTATTACAAACGCACAAAAGGACTGTGTTGTTTCCTGTTTGCTCTGAGGACTCACATTTGTAATGACTAAAGGTATCAGGTAGCAGCCTGACGTCCTGGGACACTTTCTGAATACTGCTCATCTCACTATTCCAAACAAGTAAATGACTAAAAATGACTGTTGTAGTCTTTTCTTAAACGTGCTTCTTAATTGCCTGTGTCAGTGTAAATAGTTTTATTTTAAATTAAATGAAACTAACTTTTTATCTATAAGGCACATAGTAAGTACACAGTTCACCAAAAAAACACAGGTGACAAACACAGGGACATAAAGTGCAGCGTAGGGCATATGGTCAAGAACACTGTAATAACTATGTATGGTGTCAGAGGGGAACCAGATGTATCAGAATGAGGATTTACTAAGTTATAGAAATGATTCATCACTGTGCTATATGCCTGAAACCACTGTAGGTAAAATGTAATTAAAAAATAAATTAAATTAAAAATAAGAAAGTTAAAAAAAGAAAATAAGAAAAAAACCCCAGAAGTGACAAAAAAAAAAAATCACAATTTTGACAATGAATGCAAACTTGTTTGTAATTGCCACAATTGCTCTGAAATGGTACTGGTAACTAGGAAGTGCTACTTTAAAAAAACGAAAGACAGACATGCAGGAATAATGTAATTTGTCCAAGATCACAGGTTGTAACGAAATCAGTTAAAAAGGAGAAGTATACGTTTTTTTATTTCACGTAATTGTTTTTGAAAATTCTGCCAAACATCGGCTTGTCTTCCGTGGACCCCTAGAATTGGCCAGTGTTACCTGCACAGGTTTAGATCGATTCCCACAGAGCTACTAAATGAACAATCCCGTTCCTGACTTTGGGAGCACTGTTCCCCCAGAAGCAACAAAAGCCTTTTTCTGAGAGCAGTGGTTTTCCCACCTAAGGGTGGGGTGGGGGCTCAGAATTACCTGGAGGGCGACCCTGACTGCTGGGCCTCACCCCAGACTTTCTGATTCAGGAGGTCTGGGGTGGGTTCTGAGAACTGGCATTTCTAGCAAGTTCTCTGGAGCTGCTGGTTTGGACACCGCACTGTGAGAACCCCTGCCGTAGACCAAGGAAGTACATGGCGGCTGAAAGTATATGTCTGACTCCGGGTTCCCACTCTCCCTTGGGATGGAGTGAGTTTAGACTTCTCCAAGGTCACGTCCACCTGTAAACCTAGCGATCCCTTCCCAAAGTGCTGTTCGCACGGTGTCCAAGGCGCCACAGCAAGCAGTGCTGGTTGCAAAACAGAAAAACGGCCCCATTGTCTCTCCCAAGACGCCAAGCTTTTGTTGTTGTTGCTGCTGTTTTCCCCTGGAAACATTCGGGGGGTCGTTCCCTAACTGTCATAAAATGCCTCTGCACCTCGTTCCCTTCTCAATACTCTGAACACCTGAGGAGCCACAGAGAACGAGAGGACGGACGAGGCTGGGTGTTAACCCCTGGCCCGCACACCCCCAGCTGACTGTGTCTCTAATGAGAACATGCGCCCCAGAGCCGGAACACCCCCATTCTCTCGTGACTACACCAGTGCATTTTCCGCCCTCTTACCATCCATTACCACTTCCTGAAAGCACCTTGGTGCATTATGGGTACCCTCAGGGGAGGGGAAAACGGAGGTGCCCATCCCCCTGCTGTTAATGCCATGCACCTTCCAACAGGCCAGTTCCTCCCTCTCGGGGTCGCTACACTGGACTCGGCCCCAAGCTCAGCCGATGGGACACTCTTTCCTGAATGTTTACATGCAGTAAACGATGTCAGGCTGGAAGAGGTAGGTGGAATTTGCTCGTCCCAGCGGCTGGGCCCTGTCAGAACCATCCTCTGAAGCCCGCAGTTCTTAAGCTGTGGGTACACTTTTGGGAACCCCGTGAGAGCTCTGAGAGGTCCGATCCTCAGGCTTTGGTCCGTCTGCAGCGGGGCGGACACACTGTCACAGTTCAGGCTCTCCAGGTGATTCCGATGTGCAGCTGCGGGCTGACAACCACTGCTTCGGTCCTGTCCCCTGCTCTTCTGTAGCTGCCTCCATTCCAGCCCCCTTCCCGTTCCCTGAGGCTCTCGGGACCATCGCAATAGACTAGCTTTTGCGTAGAGGACCCAGAGTTAGTTTTTGTTATATGTATGTTCACAAAGCACGTCTCTCCTCCTTTCCCACACTCCCGAAATGGGTAGAAGCACTGATGCCGTTGAACCTGGGTTTAGATGCACACACACGCGCATGGCCACAAACGCGCACACGCCCAGAACGAGGACATACGGTCCCCCGTCCTCCGATCCACCTAACTGCACGCTGGCTAACAACTGCTTCTTGTATATCATGATCCCGCAAACTTGAGACAATATGCAGGTCAAGTGCAGTCATTTCTGGAGCCCTGCCGAAGACTGGAGGCTGTCCCACCTGCAGGCCATCACGGGAGCTGGCAGTGGGTCTCTCTGGCCACGGAAGACTATATTGTATCTGACACAGCAGGCATCTCCGGACTCCACCTTTCACGTTTTCGGCAAACCATTTTCTCGCTGGCCTTCACAAAGCTGACATTTTTGGCAGCATGATAGGAGAGATGTCACGTCGGCTGCTCTTCAAGTCCTTGTCACAGTGGTTAGCACCAGTTCTGTCATCTTCACTCTCCTCACAGTCACCCATCTTGAGCCATGTCACAAATAATAATATATCTAGAGTTGTGTTTTTATTCTTTTTTTTGTCAAATTGAAAATACCAGAACCCAGCTACCCAGCCTTGAAGTTACTAGTTATGCAAATTGTTCTCCCATTCCCCAAATGCTTCTGAGCTAAAGCTTATTAATTAATGTTTATTAATTAATTATCCTGCTAGCACAGGATTAATCCCATACAATTAAGTGTTAGGCTTTTAACAGGAAACATTTTATTTTGCTATTTGAAATTAAGTATGAACAAGTATGAAATTAAGTAGTGAAAGAAATTAAGCTGCAATGTATCTTTATCTCTTTGGGGGTCATTAAACTGCCCCTACACACCCAGGTGAGCACACAGGTTCCTAGCTCTCAACTATCCTGCAAGCTCCGTTCTCCAGGTTATGCTGAAAGCTGGATCACAAAATCCTCATTGGGAAGGTCAGATAGCTTTTCAAGAAGGTCCACTTACTAAAGCTTACAATGGTTGACGTGTTCTGATATTGTGTCTATTAAGGTGACCAAGGGCCGAATCTGGGCATAAAAAGAAATGATTCGAGAAGAGAGGAAAGAGTGTCTGGTCCACCTCTCCACGTGCAGCCAGCCTAAAGCCCCCAACACGACCGACAAGGGGTAAAACTCCAGCTGATGTGGAAAAATACGCGCACGCTCTCTCCAAATGCAAATGTCCACATATGCCGGTGCAGGCACTGTAAACATGATATATTCTCTCTCTCCAAATGGATGCATGCCTGCAGACCGCATTACGGAGCCATGAAAATGTCCTTAAACAAGCACGATGACGGAATCCTACTTGCTACTAAATTGTTCCAGCCCAGACACAGGAGAGCTTAAAGGGCCAGAGCAGGACCAAACAGCTTAGTAACGTACCTCGCAGTGCAATGCTCCCTAAATAGCATGTTTAGACCAAGCAGTGTCTGGCAACCTCGCTCCTCTTATTTTAGTTGACTTCTCCTAGCAATTCCTCATTCCTACCACTTTTGGGATGAACTGAGTCCCAGCATGGACTATTTTCCTTTGTCTCTTCTGAGTGGTTAATAACCACCAATGGAAGATAGCACCAGAGCATTTGGGCTCAAAAGGAGACATCCCTGCCTGCTCATCCGGGTGGTCTGTGCCATCTCTGGGTTCATTATCATCAGGACTCTCACATCCCATGGTCGCTGCTTCATTAGGAAAGCCCAGCCTCACCCGTTCCTTCTCCTCTCCCTCCAGCTCATGCCCTTTCTAATTATGTCCTGATGCCCTTGGGGTCAGACACGCTGCTAAAACAAATATATCAAAGTGTTTGTATCACTCAGGGTTAGATGGGAGGCAACAAAACGCAGCTTCCACAACATTACAAACGTGCACTGAAGCTCCTTGAGCTCGGCTCTCAGTCGCTTTGAAAAAGAGACCTGGAAATGCCACAAATGTACCAGGAAGGTCTTTTCTGACTTTACTGTTTTTATAACCCAACGATATCGAAGGTGTCTAAAAGTATGGGAGTGATTGAGAAGTCTCTTCCTACTCAACAGTCTCAAGGAATAGGGATGCTATTGTCACAAGGACATTAGTCAAAGTGGCTCAGGCTGGGTCTAGGTACCAAATGAAGCAATAACCCAACAGATGATGAGAAAGCATGTATTTCTGTCCCCAGAGAAGGACCAGCCTCTAATGTTGGTACCACATGGACTTTTCTCTTTGAGAATGAAGAGGAGAAGACATGGGTTTCTTTATTTCTAGATAAACATACACAGTGAAGCTGCAGATTCCTCCCTGAGCACCTGGTATAGACTTCTAAGTGGTCAGCCCAGTAAGACGTGTGGCCTTCTGCCATCACATCCCCCCTGAAATGGGTGTGATATCTGAAGATAATTTTTCAACCAGTGAATTCAGTGACCACACACAGGATGAGAACACACTGTTGGGCTTTTGGAAGGGAGATCCATATTACTTGATAGTTTGTTATGGGCCAGAAAGATTGCACTCGATGGGACAGATAATTCAGCTCATTTGGTAAGACTTTATGTCTGAGTTGGAAACCCCGGTTCTCATGGGACAAATTTCCTCCACAACGAGAGTCACATTAAAAGTAAGAATACAAGCTCTAGAGAGAATTTCTCCTTGGGAGTCAGACTTTCACTTGAAATGTCTTGACTTTTTCCCCTGCTCTCTCTTACGAGTTCTCCCGATTAGGTGAAGCTGGTTCTTCTGAATTTAGAGAGCGTGACTTAGCTATACGCAAGGCCAGTACCTGCTCAGAGTTGGAAGACCAATCAGCTACGTGCTCCCATCCACAGGTGCAATCATGCCTTGTGCCAGTGTGCAACATGAGACCAAGAATGTGGGGGTCACCGTCACCCTCATCTACACCTACCTACTACTAACATGCGGTATTCGGAGGTCGGTAAAACAGAGCTGTCCCTGCTACATCGACTTTTCTCTCTTTCTCTCTTAGGGAGGGACAGTGAAAAATCCCCAGACATGATGTCAGAATGGGCGCCTGTGTATGTGACAGAGGGGACAGGGGAAGAGGGACAAAGGGAGGGGAGGAAGGGGAGATGAAGGGAGAAAATACAAGTTTGCAAAAGTGACTCATCTACATCCAGGTAGGCAGTCACCAAAAAGAAAGAAAAGAAACCATTAGGCTCCATGGATTGGGAGTGAGGGACCCACGTGGGAGGTGAGGATACAGTCAATGAGGCAAGTGCTGTGGTCCAGGGGGGAAGACAGAGACCTGAACTCCGCTCACAGCTTTGGAGAGAAGGCAAAGTGGGTGAACTGGGGGGACGCTCACTGGCACTGACGGGGCACAGCACTTGAGTCCTCAGGACGTGCTGAGTGAGGAGGCAGGACAGGTCCCCAGGTTACGTCGCAAGCAACGAGGCAGATGGAACCACTTGCTGACTTACGGACCGGGTGGAGCAGTACCAGAGGACAACAGTGAGCTCCACCTGAGGGTTCTGTTACTCAACTCTACCCCACAGAGATCACACAGTCTCTGCACGAAGCAGCACCCTGGCTCCAACCCCATCTCCCAAAAGAATCAATCCTTGGACATGTTCTTAAAGATTTGCAGGACTCCTGCCCTCTTACATCTGCTTGCAGACTCATTAATCTATGCAAGCTTACTTTGGATTGGGGCGGTTGGCATTCTGGATTTGTTAATTGCTGATACAATGTACTTTCTAGGCAGGCCATATGTGAAGAGCAGCACTGGCATTCAAGAAATGTTAAATAATAATGTAAATGAGAAAAATTTTCTATCCCAATAAAAAAGGGATCCAAGGAACATTGACGCAACTCGCAATCATCGGAGCTGTTTGATTGCCTTGTCACCGTGGGACAGTGACCAAAGTGATGCTAATCTAAATGTCATCTAGCAAGAATACTAAAAATATTATGGTGAAAATTAAGTACTGCGACCTTAGGAGCTGATTCAAAAATTAGAAGATACAGCGTTTTACATCTGTGGATTTTACGATCGCCAAGTACAACCAGCTGAACGTAGACTTTCCTTTTCCCTCTCTGAGCAAGTGGGGTTCAGTTTTACAGAGCTGGCCCCAACTAACGTTCCTTCAGTCAGTGATTCTTCAACGTTGCTACTATGGGAATTGCTTGGAGAGATTTTAAAAACATGACGCTGAGGCCGTATCCCAGATTAATCAAGTCAGAGCCTCTGCCGTTGGGACGAAGGCAGAGGGATTTTTATACGAAGGCAACAGCGTGTTAAGGCTGCCCAGGTGATTCTAAATGCAGCCAGTGTGACCACCAAGGCCTCACTCAACTCAGTGGGATCGGAGGACCAAACACCTTAGAATTATCCAGGAGGAAGTGATTGGAGTTTGCGGCTCAGGTAAGCTCGGCCACTTACTCCACAGCAAATAAGCGTGGGCGCTTACAACAAACATGGATATTCTGATTTTTGCAGCTTGCATCCATGACCTCTCTGCCTTACTGCCTGCCCAGCATTAGCTCTTGTGTGTGGTGTGAGATGCCAAATCCAGCCAGTAGATAGCAGTTTTAACATTTCCAGGTGAGACAGTGTAGCAGTCACATGAATTAATTATAAAGGGTTTTCTATTTTTGTCCTAAATGTGTCCAAAAGCAATTTGGCCCTCCTTGTAATTCTGGCCTGGTAGAAAAAGCCAGAATATATATACCGGGGCTGCCCCCCCCCCCCCAAATCCAGCCATTGTCAATATAACGAGAACTTTCTGGAGAGCCCTCGTATGTGTTAGACCACCGAAGGGAGCATCTCCTTTGAACACCACCAACGGCCTTCACTGTTGGCGAAGCCACTTTCCTAACCTCTTTCACGAGGATGAACATGTGCGTAGACGTGTTATCTATCTCTGACCCCGATTAAGAAGGAACTCATGAGTCCTGGACACAAATTGCCCTTGAACCGAATTTAACTGAACGATAAAACCCATTCCTAACCAGCTTCAGATGAGGTAGCAAGCCGCGTTTTACCTAACCGTTAGCTTTTTACCTATTCATAACAACCCAGCAGCCCCAAAGGTGGGGGCCAGGCCCTGCCCTGGGGCCGTGGCGCTCATCAGTGAGTGCTCAGGTGCTGATGACCAAGTGCCTCTTGTCTTCTCTGGGAGCCTGTGTCACATTTCCATGAAAAACCGTGCCTTTGCGAGTTGTAAACACCTAACCCAAACACACAACCCATCTTCCTGCTCAGCCAGGAAGATGTTGGCCGTTCATAATTCCACACACTGGTTTCCAGCCAGGGGCAATCTTTCCCCCCAGGAGATATTTGGCAATGTCTGGAGACATTTTTGATTGTCACAGTGCAGAGGGGTGGTGCTATTGTCACCAAGCAGGTAGAGACCAGCATCCAGCAACGAATACGACAACCCCCTGCAAAAGCGGCACTGCCCCCACCTCCCTGCCGAAAAGAAAAACAAAACACAAAACTCCGAAGTGATGAGCTGAAATGTCTCCTTTTTAGGGGGAGCTTTTGTTTCTTTTACATGGATTTGTTCTGTGTCTAAAGGCTTAACAGGGGTCACCACTGAGTTCCAATGTGTGCAGCAGCTCTCACACTCTGCTGAGCACACGAATCACACGGGTGCTCGTTAACATGGGGAGAGTTCAGTCCCACCCTCAAATAGTCTGATAGGGAGCCGGGCATCTACCTGTCAGATGAAGTTAATAATAACACTTACAGGGATGTACTACTACTAAGGACAAACTGAGGTAACATACGAGGGCTGTCGGGAAGAAATCCAGCCATTGTCAATGTACTGAGCACGGTTTGCGGCTGGGTGCTTTCCCGACAGCCCTGTTATGTAAACAGCACTTCACACAGTGCTGGGCATACGGCAAGTGCTTACTAAATGGCAGTGACTGTCCTTATTTTAATTAAACTTTACTTAGGAAATCTGACAAGGTACTATTGCACTTGCTATTGTCACCTTTAGAAGATAATTTTAGAGGTTGAGGGGATATTACAGGTGCTATGATTCTATGTGCTCATTTGGCAGATGAGAAAACCGAAACACAGAAATGAGATCTAATAATCCTTGACGTACACAGAACAGGCTCTAATACTCAGCTCTTCAGAATCTATGGACAGTGCAGATACAGTGTACAGAAGAAGAATGCTGGACTCAGAATATCTCGGTTTGCCACTTAAATGGACATTCAGTTTCATCATCTGCAAAATGGATGTACACATCACTGACTTGAAAATATTACAGCAAATGAGGGGGAACATCCGAAAGCCCTTCATAAACTGCAGAACGCGACACGACGACACTTCACATGACTGCTCCTCATTAAGAAATGCATGCAAGCACCTACGCCTCTCAAAGTACCATTCAAGATCCTTTTGGGTAGTTTTTCACGGCACAGGGACTGATGAGGTCAGGATTCACAGTAAGTGTGGTCATTGACTCTGTTCTGTTTCAACCCTGAGCCCCCCAAAAGCAGCACCTTGGACGGTGGCCAGAGAGGCTGCAATCAGCACACGTGACACTCTCAAGCCACAGCTCCCTCGCATTTGCACCCGCCGTGGGAAACACAAACAGGAGCTCCACTCCGCCTCCACCTTACATACAGCAAGCTCAGAAGACGGGTGTCCACGTGAACTCGGGGCTTTCTCCGACCTTCGCTAATGGACCTGTGGACACTGATCGATAGCTTGCCACATTCTCTAGTGAAAGTTGGCATTGTCACTCAGTCTGCCTACATGTGAACTATATATATATCAGGATTTAGAAATCTTCCAGCGAATAAATTCAAACTGAAGCATAAAGCATACCGACTTGCAAACTTTGAGTAGCTTGGCGATGCCAGCCAGGGTCCTAACATCAGTTTTAAAACCACAAAAACCAAACTTTAACATGTCAATGTTCATCTAGGGTGAGGGTAGGAAACATAAAGAATGACATAAAGGTAAGACTAGAAATAATTGTCAATCCAATTCATTAGGGAAAAAAGCCACTGATTTGCCATATTATCAACTCCCAAGGACAATAGCCTTCAAGGTCAGACGGAACAGAAGATAAACATAATTCTGGAACTTAAAAGTGCCTCCAAGGTGACCTCATTGTATAAGTGATTCTACTAGGAGCCATTAATTTAGTGACAGGCTTTATTGTGTGTCTTTGTTAGAAATCGTTGTTTAAAAATAGTTTTGTTTCACGAGACAACTCTGAAACTGAGAAAGTTTTGCTGAAAATGATGGAGCTACTATAAAAGGAGGGACCCATCTTATGCCAACACATTTCAGTTGCTCTTTGAACATAATTTCAAAATCACAAAGCATGGGTTGCTTATTACGAATGACATGGTATTGCTCAATCAGGTTTTTCAATAAGAACATGTTTGAAGAGTCATGAGCCACCTGACTCAAGTTCAGCCCTAACACATGATATTTTTACCCATTGCTAGGACTGTGTCAAAGTGCGCCTTTTATAAAACCATAACAGAACAGAGATGGCAGGAGTGCCCAAAGCTTGCTATGTGCTAAGGTGGAGGTTGTGGCACGGATGTGGGGACAAGGGAAGATCACAGACTGCAAAATACAAGCCGAGACACACGGAACGTCTTACCTTTTGGGCTCTGGATTTGCCTGGGTTTTGAAATCTTTTCTTTTCTTAGATTCCTTTTTGGTATCTTTTTTAGCCTCTGGTTCAGATGGGGGAGGAGTTTTGCTCCCTTCAGGGTCTGTATTTGGTGGCAGCCCACTAAGGTGCACATGCATTTGTTGACTTTGGAGAGGGGGAGGTCGCAGGGGGCATGCAGAGAGTATGGCCAGCCACAGGATAATCAAGAGCACACACACATGCACAAACAAAAGAAAGAAAAAGGAGGATGCATCAACAGCAAGAGCAAATGCATTCAAACTAAAATAATAAGCAAAAAAAAAAAAAAAAAAAAAAAAAAAAAAAAAAAAAAAAAAAAAAAAAAAAAAAAAAAAAAAAAAAAAAAAAAAAAAAAAAAAAAGACGCAAACTTGCATAAGGAAAATCAGAACTGAAAAGAAAATAAGAAATCCAAAACTGTTTCCATGACAAGATGTATAAACCTAACTGTGAATCAAGTGGCAGTCTTACAATATGAAATCCAGACAATGTGTATCATAATTCATGATGATGTTTACCAGGGAGTTTACAAAAACACTTCATTATTTTATAACACTTCCTTATTCAGTAACATATGTAGAATACAGTGTGACAACCCAGAGAATATAATGCAACTTCTCTCCCTCTTGAAAGAATTCAGTCCAAGAGGCTGTAACAGTCATCAAAGTGTACATATTTATAAAAAGCGGAATTATGCACAGATACTTCCCAGGTATCAGAATTTTCACGACTATCTTTTGTGCAAATAAAAGGCCATGTCCTGAGCCAGTGAACCTGGTAACAATGGGAAGTGAGGAAAACTGGGTGGCTTGTTAAATATTCAAGCCTACAAAGCTATTGTTATCTAGCTCTACGTGTTAAAAGTTGCATTTCATAAAAGCTACCACCGGTAGAGAGAGGAAAAGCACAGAACAAATCCCATAGACACTGCGGAGCGGTATAGCTTTGCAAAGATGGGGATGGCTGACACGGCTCCGATTTAAAATCAGTATAGTCGATACCGGATTTTCCCCAGGGCAGCAACTCTGTCATCACAGGTCGCGTTCCTGAAGCCGCCTCGTTTCCCTGGGGGGTGCCTTCCCTGGCTATCGAGTGGGGTGTAGGGTTGTCTTTACAGTAATGTGAGGCCACAGACATCGGGACAGTAAACTGGCTGTGGCAGTACTGAAATTTATTCCTTGTCTTCAGAGCCAAATGGGAATGTTCTTAAATTATTGGCTGCTTTGCATTATTCAGAGCTTGGATCTTTTCCCCCAGGAGCTGGGCAACGTCTAAAGGAAGAGAGTACTTAGCAGAGCGTTAGGAGAACTGATGTTCTGATCTGGTCTAGAAAAACCTAGGACACGAGGGGGTTACACTGGGGTCTCAGCAGCTCTTGCCAGCTCCGTGGCTAAACCAAGAGCTGCAGGACTATCGCTGCCTTCCAGCTCCACCTAGCTCGACTTAGCTCTCGAGATGTCCGTGGATTCCCCCGCAGAGCCTTTGTACCTGCTGCTCCTTCGGCCTGGAACCCCTCAGCTCCTCCACCTCAGTTCTCAGCCAGCCTGACCTCCTCCGAGAGGCCCGACGGCCATCCTGCCACCCCATCTGAGGCGTGTTCCTTTCTTACATGCCATCCTGGAATTTCTCTTTTGTCTCCTCAAAGCAGCCATCCCCACAGGCCTCTGCCCTGGTGTGGTGTCTAGCTCTCTGCTCACCAGGTGTGCTGACTGTTTACCAGGGTGCCTGACGCTCAGCTGGGAATCACCCCACAGCCAGGGGACCGATGATTGGCAAGAGCAAACACTTACGGAGCTCTTGCCACGTTTCTGAGCCCCTGTCTCCACCTGCATCTTCTCAACCACCCCGTGAGGACACTATCATCCCTGTTTACAGAAGAGAAAACTGTGGCACAGAGGGTTTAATTACCGTCCCGGGTGACTGCCAGCACGGGGAGAAGCGTAGATTTTCCTAAGGCCCGAGACCACGCTAGAAGTCCCATTTGCCATTTCCTCTAAGTCTCTTGAAAGGAGAAGAAACGAAGACCCTTCTGTTCTTTGTGTGTTCGGGTGGCTGGTGTGTGTGTGTGTGTGTGTGTGCGTGCGAGTGCGCATGCATGTGTGCGTGCACGCGTGTGTGCGTGTGCGTACGTGCGTGCACGTGTATGTGTGCGCGTGCATGCATGTGTGCGCGCGCATGTGCATGCGTGTGCGTGTATGTGTGCGCATGTGCGTGTGTGTGTGTGTGCACGCGCGTGTGTGTGCGCGCACGTACTGCTGAGGGACTGGGAGGGACACAGAGTCAGAGACGACACTAAAAGCAGGACCTGAGGACAGGTGTTTACCTGTTCCCGTGGACGTGGGACGCGCAGAAGGCAAAGCTGTAGTGAAGGAGGGTGGGGTCGATCATGGCGCCGCTTTCTGCCCGCTCGAGCAAGTCTCTGAGGTAGCAGAGATGTCGGTGACACCCTCGCACTCCATTTCGCGCGCAGTACTCATCCAGTACAAACACCTGGCCAGGACTGAACCAGCCCTGTTTGGGGAACAAAAGAGAGACTTTCTTTAAAATACAGGTTGGGGGGTTTTTTTTGTTTGTTTTTGTGGAGGGCTACGGAGTCAGGGGGTGATGGGAGACGGGGGTTCAGAAAGGGCCGGAGGTAACACCTGCTGACTGCTTACTCGTTGCCAGCCACTGTGCTGAGCACGTCGGGTGTGCTATCTGCTCGCCCTCCAACAGCCCCAGGAGGTGGGCACTGTCACCCTTGTTCCATGGACGGGGACGGGAGCTCAGGGAGCAGCTGGGATTGCCCGGTATCCTAGAGCTGGGGAGAGGGGGAGGCTGGCTTCACAGGCAGCCTGAGTCCAGAAAGTGTCTCCCCCGCTTCTCTAACACGGAGCCGTACACCTTCCTAGAGTACGGGAGCTGGGGGCAGGGCAAAGTCTCGGGTACTGCTGAGAAAAACTAACAACACGAATGCCTGCAGTTGGTGTAGTGCCTGCACTCGACACACAACTTTAAGTTGAGCCCCAGAGCAGCCGTGTGAAGCAGACAGGGCAGATTCACCCTCGTTTCACAGAGGACGATGTGGGAATCGGAACCGTGCCGTGACTCCCAGATGACACAGAACAGAGGTAAGACTCAAACCTGGCACTGCCCTACTCCTAAGTCCTCTGTTTTTCCTACTCCGGAGCAGTAAGAAATATCAGATTGGTCGACATACATGTCAGGACTTTATAAATCCTTGCCCTTTAGCAGCAAACAAAGTTAAAAAATTTTAAATGAGGATAATAACAATGTCCCAAAGAGAACAACATGACTAAGTTTTCAAGCTGTGGGTCAGACACGGTTCAATTAAACCCAGAGGAGCTTCTCGTGCCGGGGTTTAGTTTGGGTTTGGTTTCGGTACCTTTCCGAAGCAAGACATTGAACCGATTTAGGTGGCCCCCTCTAAGCTGGGAAATGGAGACGTTTGAGAATACAAATTTCATTTTACTTAGAGGGTCTTCTCTGAGTCATCTTTTGAATACTGTTCTGTCTTAGGAGAGCAAAGGCACAAAGAGAAGGTGACAGGGGGACAAGGGGGAGGCCACACAGGCGCAGCGAGAGACGCCTCAGCCCTGCGGTCTTGGATTCGTGATCTGGGGAATCTTCGATTGAGAACACGCAGCTCAGTGATCCATCCAACGAAAGACGGCATCTTCCCTATTCCAAACGATAACTTAACTGCAGAGGGCGGAGAGTAGTCGAGGCAGTGGGCTGCCCCTATAGGCAACTTCTTTGCCACTCCATCTGCTACCCCAAATGCTAAATCTTAGAAACAACGCTGCTGTGAAAGATGAAAATATATTTTCTACGACTCAGATGACACCAAGTCTTTTGTGGATGCCAAAATAGCTGCTTTGAAAAGAGTTGAAGAAATATCAATTAGGAACTCAGTCGAAGACACAGAAAAATTTATGTATCCCTGCTGGTCGGTCTCCAAAACTAACTGAGGAAAAAAAAAAAGATTGTAATAATGAAAAAATGGAATTTCTAGAGGCGGGAGATAAGGTCCTTCTAAGTGCTGCTATTTTCTGAAAATTTGGGATGATTAATAGATATAGGTATACAAATGGGGAAGGAAACTATTTTATGCTATTCATAATTCATTTTGGAGTTTGGACCATACTTGTGCATCTGTCCATGACTAATCGAAAGCAGGTGTCAAAATTCATTTCTGGTTCTCATTTTTTAGAGGGCATTTACTACCTCTGCTTAGTGAAGAATTTGTTGGTGAAACATTGTTTACAGAAAGATCATGTGAAAAATCTTGAAAATGATACAGCTCAAATAATTCCTCAAGAGAATAGAAACTGTATATAAAAGGGAGTGATAAGGTTCAGAGGTATCTTCTTACAAGTTTCATGAATGTGATTTATAATTATGTGAATAATCACATAATCAGAGGAAACACATTTGAGAAAAATTGTCTTGCAATGCAAGGTAAGCTGTTTGTTTGTTTTGTTTTGTTTTGTTTTCTCTTTTTAAGTCAGAGTGACGTGTCTCTTTCCAATTTGGCAAAGTTCAGATTCTTCTGATAAAGTGATTCCAAACCTGAGATAATCCACGAATCTTTTGTGAGACGCAGATCAATAAATTATTCTACATAATCCTGCTTTGATTTTAAAGACTATTTTAGCTACTATTTTTAAAAAATATATATATTTTGGCTTCTGTTACAGAAAAAAAAAAAAGAAAAGAAAAATTAGTTGGAACAGATTTGGGATCTAGCCATGTCACTTAGAAAAGAAACAGATTTTCACTATATTTAAGTTAATATCAATAATATGTTAACCTTAGTTAATATATAATAATAATAATATGCAGATACAGTAACTATAAAGTTTGGTTCAGAGGTGGGGCTTTTTCCTCTGTGTAAAGTCATTGCATCATTTCCCCTCACCTTTCCCATCTATAAAGTGGGATTCGTAATATTTACCTTTAAGAAGTGAGTTCACAATTTATGGTTTGCCTAAGAAAATAAATTGGGTCTTTTTTAGGCTTCTGACTTCGATAGCATAAAGCCCCAAATATATCTTCAGAATAAAGATAGAATAGCGGTCCCCCGTATCTAAACGCTTTAAATCTAGGCTGAAGACAGGATTTTCAGAAGCGCTGATGCCCTTGCCTGGGAGCTGGGCTTCCAAACATCTAAACCCTCCCCCCACTCCACACACAGGGTGAAACATGTTTTCAATACTGTGAGGGAAAAGAAGCCTCCCAAACCGACCAGCCCAAACCAGTTCAGCTTATGAGAAGTGGAGTGGAGGTTATTTCCAAATCATTCTAGTCTCTCAGAAATAAGGAGGAAGAACACATTCCTTCCTGAGAGAGGAGCACAGGGGTCTTGTCATCGGGGCGGGGGGAAGCCGGGGGAATCGTAAAGTCTAAGAAAGCAAGGCGATTTTTACAAGTTCTACGCAAGCAGATGCCAAACGCGATCATCCTCTTGGGAGTATTTCTCCTGTGGCAGCTGAAAAGGCGGAAGCTCCGACACGGGGGCTGGGGAATTGGATGAGAACTTCCTCGGGCTCCGTCTTCCTTCTTTGGTGAAGTGCAATTCTCAACTCAGGAAGTCAAGGACACATGGATCATTGCTAAAGGGGCTCTGTGACGGGGAAAAGAGCCTCTCGCGTCAAGGTAGAGAAATAACGTCATTAAAAAAAACCCCACAAAACACACAAACCAAAACGGTGATGAGGTTTAAATGGCTGTAGACCAAAGAATATACTTGCCAGGCAGGAGTAGGAATCATTAAGTCTGTGATCCAAAGTAAGGCGTTGCACCATCTCAAAGAGGGAGGCGTGGTCAAAGTTACAGGGGTTGGACGAGATAAATTCATCCATGCCATGTTTTTGAGCTCTATCTGCGTCTGTTCATTTACACATGTAGAGAGAGACACAATTTAGAGAAACACATCACATTTTCTCTGACATTTCCAACACACAGGAATTCACGGGGCACTGCCAACACTAGCTGTTTCCTGTTGCCTCCCACCAACATCCCCAAGATATTCTTTTTTACCTCCCGTTGTCAACTTGCATCACTTACTGGTGAGTTTATTGCATGTAGGCAAAAATATATTGGCATCAACGTGTTTCTCAAATGATCATAACTCTGGTGCATTTGTGTAGCTCTTTTAAAAAACTAAGCACACGACCGTTAACTTCACCTGCGTTTCACCAAACACTGAAAGCAGATCGGGTCTTTGCTGATAAAAGCCTCTTTAGTTTTTCTTTTGTTTGATTTTTCTTTGTTTGTTAGTTTGTTTTAGGTTTTTAATAGATTCTGCCATTCCAGTGGTTTATGTCTAGAGCAATTTCTCTACAATTATTGGGATTGTCTGGAAAAGCATTACCGCTGATTTTCAGCAAAGAAAGTGACAATATTTGTATCCTCCCCTTCCAAATTCCCCTTGCCAATTTGGTTTCAAGGAAAGGTTTGGGTCCCCGCCCTCCAAAATTAAAAGAAATAATAATAACAAAAGATAGTCACTGAAGCCTGGAGAATAGGTTAAATGGGAATTTAGTGTGTGATAGCTGAGACTGTGCTTACCCAGTCAGCAAATCTTAGGAAGGAGAAACCAATTTACTCAGCAAGGGCTATGATCTGCCGTTTATTGTGAATTAATAGTCTCAATGTATTCACACTTTTCCTTACAGGGTGAAGGCTGTAGGCAAAACCTCCTAAGGGCTAACTAATTAATCCCAATATGTGTAACTAAAATACTCTATACTCAATTGGCAAAGTAACTCAAGGGATTCAAGCAAATCCCGAAGAGGTCCAAATGACAGTCCTGGGCTCATTCTACCTCCTATGTGTGCCCTCTCCTCCTATGCAGACTGGGAAGAAAAAAAGAATCTTGCAGCAAATCGAGCAAGGGTTCCTTCACCCCCTTGCTATGACACCTACTGGAGTACGCAGGGCTGTAGGACACAGGGGAAATCGATTTTTGACTGAGAGGGTGTTCAGACAGTATTTGCATGCGTGGTCTTCATCTGAGGGAGTGGTGGGTTTTTGTTGTTGCTGTTTTCCTTCCTGTGCTTGGGGAATGGCTGAAAACTTGTTGAGGGTAGCAGAGTGACTTTAAGATGATGACTTGTCCTCACCTTAGGGATTCTGTGTCTCATTTAAACCTACATGCTAGATGTATGCCCTCTTAGGGTCAGAATTTAAAAATCTTCCATCTTTTCTCACAGGAGCAGCAAGTGGTCAGTGTTTGAACAGGATGTGTTGTTTATGCCCAAGACACACAGAAGCACCGGCTTCCAGAAGGCAAGCTGGAGAACGTGTATTTTTAATCGCCACATTGTTCCATCGGGATGATAAAACACAGGCTTTCAGAAGGGCCAGCACATGTGCAGAAATGATCTTAGAGAGTCTGAAAGAATGCTCTTTGCTGTGCTAATTGCCTTGTATTCAGGAAAGTGCTTTCAATGTGAGGCTACGTGCTTTATTTAGGATTGCTTTGTTTGTTTGTTTGTTTGTTTGGTCTCCAAACCACATTTCTCCTTTGACTCAGAATGATTGGTGAGAGAGGTGGCAGGGAGTTGCTGCTGGGGGAAAAGCTAGCTGTTTCCAGGATATGTGTGTGTGTGTGTGTGTGTGTGTGTGTGTGAGAGAGAGAGAGACAGACAGACAGACAGACAGAGACTCCTCTGTCCCAAGACAAGAGTCTTAAGCCTGCTCCAACTTTAGGTCTCCCCCTACAGAATGGCACCCCTGCAATCCAGGTGGCACCCCTGCACCCCTCAGGACAGATTCTGCCCTCTCATCTCCATCAGTCCCAGGTCATTCTCATTCAGGAAAAAGTCACAGTGGGGTACACAAGTCCTCCATCCTGTTTCATGTCCATCAAAGGCCTCCCGCCCTCCCCATTGCAGGTCAGTGAGGCATATGGGCTGGCACCACCTTCTCGCGCTTGGATTTCTCAGCAGAGGCTGGAAGCCAGCTAATCAGCCGGGCACTTCCTGTGCCAGTTAGGCTGTGCTATTTTATTGCTCTTCAGTTACGATGGTGCCACCGGTCCTCTAACGCAAAGAGAGGGGGCTCTTTCGTCGCAGTTGACAATACGGCACATGTTTCAAGCCTGTCCCTCGTTCTTATTGTTAAACCTCTGGAGAATTTTGCGATGCATGCTGCCCACTCGGGAAACTGATCTGAAAAGGCGGCTGGCCCCCTTCCCGCGGAGACCCGGACCCAGATCGGCTCCCTGGCTGCCCTCTCCATCACAGGGCATCGCCCCCGCTAACCCTCGGCTCTGGAGTCCGTCCACAGACTGGGCCCACCTACGGTGTAAAGCACGCTTGCAGGGAAACAGGCGTTAGCAACTCTATCAACGTAAGGACTCATTTCCCTTCTCCTTCCTTTCCTGTCTGTCCAGACCCACCTGAGGGGTGAACCCAGGGCTGGCACGGGGGGCCTGGGTTCTCGTTTGAGCTCTGCTCGGAGTCAGGTGGGGGACGCTGGCTGAGTCGTGTTAGCTCTCCAAGCCTCGGCGTCCTCACGTGTAAAACGAGCTGCATTCGCTTCCCTCTCCGCCGCTCCTGTCAGTGCATCACCCTGAAGGTCCCTTGTGCACTTCTGCTTGCGTGGGACGCCGGGGGAGCTCACAGCAAGCAAGAGGAGCAGGCCCCCGATTCTGCTTACACAAAACCACGAGGCTCCTTATCATAACACTTCCAACGACTCAAGAGTGCTTGAAAGGGTGGCGGGCTGTCGTGAACCCGAGAGTGTCACTGAGCTTATGACATTCTGGAAAGGAATGGAGTGGTGGGCCGGGCAGGCTGCCGTAAGGTGTCAGAGTCCATCCGAGCAGGACTCTTGTCTTTGTGTTTTTGTTCTCTGCCATATTCCCAGCACCTAGAACACCACCTGGTACAGAGCAGGCACTTGATACATAGAATGAATTTATTACAATGCATGTATATCATAACATCATGAATTTATTTGTGTGTTAATATAATTTATTCCATCAAAATAAGTAAGTTTGCTCAACCAATACTCTCTATTTCTGGATTGCATGGAATGTTGATGTACTAAATTCGATGGTAACAAGCTTACTGAACAGGCTGACCAGACGTCCCTTTTAAATGGGACAGAAAACAACGGTCCTGTCCCGATACAAAAGGGATGTCTGGTCGGCCTGGTCTCACTGGGCTACAGTCGCGGTGTCAGCAGGCTGACCAGACGTCCCATGTGAAACGGGACAGGACCCTTGTTTTCTGTCCCATTGAAAACGGGACGTCTGGTCGGCCTATTACTGGAAGTGAAACAGCAGGTGGGTAGGCAGGTGGGCTTAAGGGGGTCACGGAGACGCACTCTGAGGCTCACTCTGCCTTTACTGCGTACGTGACGTCAGGCACGTCGATGAGCACTTCTGAGTCTCATCTTCCTCACTTGTGCGCTGAAAAGTGTTCGGTCTCCTCTCAGAGGGCTGCTGCTGAGAAGAAGTAGCTAGTACGTTGCCGGGCGCCTGGAGCCAGGTATGCGCTGGGAAGCCCTCCCGCGTGCCCCCGGGGCCGCCACGCTCCGTGTACTCAGGGGCCTCGGAATTACGGCTCGGGTCAGCCCCGGGCTGCTGCTCACACCACGCTGCTTCTGGGCAGCGGGGCGTCCCTCCGACCTCTCCGCTTCCCCTCTGCCCAGTGAGTAACGGATTCCTACGCCCGTCTCGGTCTTTGCCGGGTTCTGCTGCAGCTCAGGTGCGGTCAGAACACACGCGTGCCCATCGAGTCCGTCGGGAAACAGTACGATCCTTGCGGGCAAGTTTCTGATCTGTGACGTCCCCTGCCAGCGCTCGGGGAGCCGGGCCCTGAAGGGACTGTGACACTTCCGTCCCAGGAAGCTTCCCACTGACTTTCTTAAGGAGTCACACACACGGGGACTCAGATGGCATCCTGCAAATCCCAAAGTGGGAACATGTGCTCTTGGGGGGGAGGGATCTCATAGGAGGAAACAGAATTCTAGGTGCAGGTGTCTTTGGATACCATTCAGGCTGTCTGCCTGTGTCTCCATACATGCCTAGGACCATATGCATTACATATGTTGTCTATTTTAAAATAAAACACTGCAGCGGTCCAGCTGTTCCCAATTCTGTTTCAAAGAGCTGGTGAGTGCTTCCCAAGCGACACCACATAGCCATCCTCCTACCGTCCCAGCGTGCCCTTCCACAGCACTGAGCCCTGAAAAACACACGCTCCCCCTGACGCCACTTCCCCCTCCTTGAACACGCAGAATTGTTTGATGAAAGGAGAGGAAGACCCCTGGCATGAGCACGGGGAGGACAGCCCAGAGCCCAAGCAGGAGAAAGTGAATGCTTAAGCTCAGGACACCTCGGGATCACTTCATCGCCCACATGTGGCATGTGTCCAGAGAACGAAAATGAATTTTAACACGAGGTGGGCAAAACAGAATTAGGGCGGCACAGTGGCAGCTTAACATTCCAGTGGCGTTGGGACGATCTCTCGCTTTGGGAAATGCCTATCAATCCTCTCTTTTTATTCTTATTATGGTTTTATTTTAGAAATCAAGGGTTGACAACTGCCATTTCAAGGACTGACTTCAGCCTTTGCCCTTTACCTTTTCCAGACCTGGCTGACCAGTTCTGCTTTGTCCAGATGTGCTGAACCGAGTTGTGTAACTTTACAGGCTCTGCGGCCAGGGCATAATTCAACGCATCTTCCAAACAATGCTACTTGTTTCACTGCTGGGGTGTAATGGTCTAAAGTCATTCTCCCACGCCCATACTATAAAGGACCTCAATTGCATATTTATAGCATGGGCCCAGGAGGCTGACTTTAGACTAAACTTACACAAATCAGGCTGATGTGAGTCCCTACCTACATTCAGAAACTTACAGCACGCTCAATGGTATACCCATGACGCAGAAGCAAGCTGATGGACACGCGGACTTCCGGAAGGCGGGTGCACTCGGGAGTAGAAACTAACCGAAACGTTTACCCCAGGTTTGCTCAGCAGTAACTGTGGTTGAGCACTTAAGGAATGTTGGGAAAACATCAGTTCCTAGAGTGATATGATAATGTAGGTTTTCTACTCTCACTTAATCCATCTCATTAATTCATGTGATGTCTCCAATTGGTCACCCTACCATTTATATTGTTCTCCAATTGATCATGAGGTTTGATATTTTCAGTCATGGCATGTTTGGGGTTCTTTTCCTTTCCCCTCTCACCAGCGGGGGAAATGCAGGGTATTTTTCATAATTTCTTATCTTACTAGCAAGCATATTTATGTGACTTTGTTTCAGGGGTAAAAATGTTTTAGGTAAGTTTGCAATCAGGTTTACTGAATAAATGTAATTTTCCTGGGGAACTAATAGAGCTTTCCATTTTCACTGTATTGAGATCTCCCTCTTATTCTGACAGCGAAGGGAAGGAAGACGAAAGGCCCAGTCTCTCTCTCTCTCTTTTGTAACATGACATTTTGGAATTTTTCTTATAGGCTAGAGAAAAAGAAATGCTGCTGTTGAAAATAATTACAATCGTGCCGTTAATACACTGCCTGAAAGAGGCTCCTTTCTTGAAGGAATCCCCTTTTCTAATAAGCTAGAGGTGGCATTTTTGTCACAGAAATGTGGATCACAGTCAGGGCTGTCATGACTCCCGAAGGACGCTAGAGGCGAGAGAATGGCTACTCTAACTCTGAAGTCACTGTGAACCCGGACTGCACTTTAAAAGGTGACTTTGTATCTTTCTTACATGCAGAATGTGTGCTTGTCATATCTGCTTGACAGTACAAGACTGAATGTATGCTTTGGACAATAACGAACAATGACAGTAGTCAACCTCATCAGAAGACATGCACTAAAGAAATGACAATGATTGATGGCAGCTGGCTGTTCACAGATTTTTCTGGAAGAGCTTTTCCCGGCATGAGCCAGCAACCAGGGGATGTTGTGCCCTGCCTGAGCTCTGCCCAGCCAGCCAATGACCGGTGCTCCCATGCCTGCTGCCCCCGAGAGCTGACTTCTCTCCTTCCTGGTCTCTCTGACTCAGTCAAGTTAACCTGTGTGGGAGGAAGGCTTCGCCAGGGGCCATGAAGGGCCACAGCAAATTTGGCAGAAATCTGGAGTTTAAAATTACTATGCCAATACAAGCCAAGGGGATAAACATGTGGTAGGTACTCTTTCAAGGTTAATTTTTAGAGTTCTTTATAGGACAGCTGCTTTGAGTAAAAATCAGAACAGATTTTGTTAATCGTCTCAAAATAAATAAATGAATGATTGGCAATTTTCCCTGCTGCAGTTATTACGTTTTCAATGAACTGACAGAGTACTTGATGATGTTTTTGTATTGCTGGCAACATGAGCAAAAATAAATTTTCAGTAGTTGATTAATTAATAATGCGGCTTACTGTAAATCACTATATGACAGGAAAATACTCAGCTGATTAGTGAATAATAGAGTAAATGTGTGTCAAGTAGTTCACAAAGAAATGGCCCTTTATCTAATATGGTCTATTTAGATCGTATCATGGTTTTTAGAAAATTTGGGGCCTGATTGTGGGAGTCTATTCTCTTAAAAGACCGTTTACTTTTACAAGTGGTTTTGGGTCAGGCAAATTAAGTTAATATTGAATTAATTCTTTGATATTGCATTCCTGCAATGTAGCAACTGCAAGTTGACAATCAAGAAGATATAGCGAAAATCTCATGAGGTAACACTACAGAAAGAAATCAAGGCAAATGACTATTTGGAAATCTACTAGGATAGCAATGCGTTGTTGTGCAAATACATGTGAATTTACGCAGAGCAGATTCATTCAGTCATCTATTCATCCATCCTTTCTTTCATTCTTTAAAAAAAGTACAGCAAAATTCTAAATTCCCACTGAGCTCACAGTCCACAGTAAGCTTTTTAAAATGCCTTGTCAGACATTCAAAGGAAAGGATAGTTAAATTAAGTATCTGCTTGGAGTGTTAAAAAAAAAAAAATCTGTCGGCTAGCCAGGAGTACATTTATGCAAAATAAAAGAAAAAAGAAAGAAAAGGGAAAAAGAAAGCGAACCAAAGAAAGAAACGAAAAGAATCAGAAGAAGGAGTAGTATTAAATGATCGGGGGAAATGATGACCTGCGACTTCTAAATCAGCATTCAGAATACTCAGGTACATATTTGCCTGCTCTCTTGACCAGTTTCTCTAGCCCCCACTCATGTCGAGTCTGTCCTCAACACGGTTTCTGGGTGGTCAGAGCTTTCCTGGAGGAATAAGGAATCATGTACTTCCTTGTGTCAATAACTCCAACAGGGAAGAAGAAGATTGTCCTAAGTTTCAGTTTGTTTTTTCTCTTTCAGGAGTATTTTTAGAAAAAAAAAATGAATGCAAATACAAATGATGTTGAAGACAGACGTCATTGCTGCCATTGACCTCGGGGGCGTAACAGAGAGACGTCTGACAGCAGAGGTCAAAGCCCTCCGTGCCACCGTGCGATTGTGAACCCGAGGCTTTCGTGAAGAAGCTACCGGCACTCGGCTGGGGCCTTGCTGCCCTGCTGCTGCGCGCGCAGCCGGCCTGTGGTGTGCTCGCTCCTTTCCCAACCACTTCTCCACTGGGTCTTAGCTCAGAGCGCGCCCTCAAGCAGGCAGAGTTCATTACTTAGTGTGCAAACAACACATTCACCTTATTAAGTGCAATTCGCAATTTCTCGAAGTCTCGCCCAGGTGTCACCTTTGGGTTCCTACCCCACCTTTCTATCTGTTAGGGTATCCCTGGTTACCACACTGTTGGCAAACTGGTCATGCTACTCTTTGGAATGGGAAAGGAGACAACCATGCTACGTGATCAGAGTGCACAATGATCTGTTCGCAGGCATTAAGCAGTCAGGTAGCTGTAGATTCCACAAAACAAAGGTATTATTGGCCATTCTGTTGTGATGTTAATTAATATTCTTGGGGTGAAAAACAAAATTAGGAGATGTTCATAGCTGGCTTTATTCAGAGGATCATTTGATGCCAATATGAAAGCCAAGGAGAGGAGGCAATTATGCACACATCACATGCATCCTAGTTTCGGTATGGAAGCTTACATTTCACACCTAAGGTCAGAAAAAATAACATGAAAAGTTGAACTACGAAGTCTAGACATGAGGAAGATTTAAGAGGAGCAGGAGGGAGCACATCGCAGGTGTCAGATAATCCAGTCTGATTATCTGAGCTGTGCTAGCTATAGGGGAACACTTACCCTTCAGTCCAGCTAGAAGTTAGCAGGGTAAGAAGGAACAAACCAGAATAACATAAAGACTAGCAACAAGGCTCAGGAAAGGAGACAGGAGTTCTAACCTAGCAGCTAAAGTTCTTGGGTTTGAGCAAAGATTGAACAAGAAAACTCAAACAAAAACAAAACAAAACAGAAACCAAAATCAACCCACCCCACCCCCCCAACCAACAGTAACCAAGAACCGCCCCCTAACTGCTGAAGACTGTTCAGGTGGTAGCAAAAATAGAACCAATTTTAAAAACACCCAAGTTTGGGGATCTATGATGTAATTAACAGTGAGTAGTTGAGAAACAGACATTAAAACGAAACTCATTGCAAGTGATATATCAAATAATCCTTGACCAAATAGCAAAGCTTAAAACACCACTTCCCCATCCCACTCCGAGGCACTGAGGTTTGCTGCTCCTCTAACACAGACTGGGCAGGGGCTCAGGTGTCTCACTGAGAGGCCACTTGGTGTAATAAATTGTGGCAACACTCAACTACAGATTTGGACATCGTTGCCAAGGTCAGCAACATTGGCCTTAAAAATAGGAAAACTGCAAGTATTTGTTTGAAAAAGCTGTATAGCTAGGCACTGACTTAATTTTTCTCAAGTTTTACCAAAAAAGGGGGCGGGGTCGATGGGGGTAAATTAAATCATCAACAACAACACAGACTAAAAAAAAAAAAAAAACCACAACAGAACAAAAACGTTATAAAGTTTGGTGGAACCCCTCCCCAAATCATTGTAGAGTCTTATATACAAACTAATGAATAGCAGGATCTATTTTTTTTCAGTATTTACAATTCCGTATAAATACTCCACTCCACTCTTTCTTAGGCGTGTCTTTTCATTTTGAGATTAAGCGTTTGAAACTGCAAAAACTAAGCACTGCACCTAAGTGTGTTAGGCTGAATTTAGAAAGACCCCAATAAACTCACAATTACGCTCAAAGTTTCCCAAACTGTAAAATGCTCTTTACTCAAGTCTCCCTTAAACAGACAGCGACATGGTAAGACTGGAGTGTTTATTTTTCTGTCCCCAGAAGTCCTCTCCCACTTTTCCTGTACTTTCCCTTTGCCGTGGGAATACTAGCCACGCGATTATACAGTTAACACACGGAGAAGCTGTGCTTAAGAATTACTCACTTGCAAGAATGGCAACTACTTTGAACAACTATTCAAAAACAGGAATCGATGAGTACAGAAATAAGAATTTCACAATGAATGACCCTTACCTTTCAGAAGTCAAGGAAACCGTTTTAAAATGCAATACTTGATAGTTTGTATTCTGTTTTTGTTAGAGAATCTGTCATCGACTTCCAAGTGTGTGATGTGACTCTTAAAGCAAATCAATGTACAGACTGTGAACCAAAGCTAAGTCAAAGATTGTCTATTGATTACAAGGCTGTGATTGTCTTTCATTTTTTCTATAACTGTGTTTCCTAGTACCTAAGGTCATGCTTCGGGTGACCAATCTGTCCCCGTTTGCCCAGGACGGAAGGGTTTCTGGGGACATGGGACTTTAGTGCTATGACTAGGGGAGTCGTGGGCAAATCCTGGGCATGAACCCACACTGGGCATGTGACGGATCTGTGTAACAGGGACGGCTTGGATTTAATAAATTACGTGTAGGTGTTCCCCTAGAGCTGTGAGGTAATGGTGACATCACCACCCCGCTGGGGCAGACGCAACCAAATACGATGCTATGCCCTGCCACCCCCGAGCCCTTTGGGGTTGTTGCGTGGAACTACTCAGTGGCGACACAGAAGGTAAGGTTCCTGTTTCCTTTCTGGCTGTTTCCCTTGAGTTTTATCAGCCCCTCACTGCCAATGACCAGACGGTTAAGTTGGTGAAATCCTGACTGGTTTCCTCTGCTGGTTTCCAGACTCTGGGAACAGATGACACCCCTGCTAGTCACCTGTCATTTTCCTATAACCTTGCTTTTTGCTTTCCCTGTAACTCTGGCAGCCGTTTCCGTTAAGTGCCTAAACGAGCAGTAGATCAACTCTGGAGCAGTGCTGAGGCTCTGCTCCGGGACAATGAACTAACCATGGGATGACCGGGCTCAACGGGACTGGGCTGACGCGCCGAGTGAGGACTGTCGTGTATTCCAGGGCCATGTGGACAGCTGTGCAGGTTGGGCACTGCACAACTCAACAGGTGCTTGTCCACAGTTTTTGTGTACGTGAAAAAATGCCTCCCGCAGTGCACACTCTGTGTGGCTGAGTGGGGCCTCGGTCTTCTGTAGGTATGGCAGGGCGTCACTCTCTGGAGAACGCCCACTCTTGGGCAGAGATTAGGGAGACAAGAGAGAAAAAGGGTGGCTCCGCCCACTGGGGACTGATAAATCCCAGCGGCAAGGGTTCTCTGACCTCCCTGACCGCTAAGCCTCCTTCGCCTGCGCTCTGGCTACAGCCCCTTCTGTCAGCTGGGGTAGTGGCTTACCGGAAGCTCATGGATACTCAGCTCAGTCTTCCTGCTGATGCCTCAGGACCAGCACTTGCATTTCACAGCTAGAATCCTGTCTCCAGAGGGAAACCTACATGAAGAGCCCCTGTGTGGTTCCATAGAGACCTCTGTCCCCTCTGCGGCCGCCTCCATCCTCCGTCACTTTTTGAAATCAGAATCTGGTCTCCATTGAATTTTACTCCTGCATGTCCTCCCTCTTTTCCGTGCTCGTGAGGAAAACAGCAGGGTTAATGGGAACCCAAGGGCTAATTTCTTAATCTGGGCAGATGACACAACAGAGATACTGAATGCACGATGAAATGACTTCAAAGGAAATGGAGATTACTTGGAAATAAGACCAGGATTTTCCAAATGTCACCTGAGATGCACGTTTTACGAGGTTGACTTGGATGGCGATGATCACTGGGAAACTTTTCTCCTGAACCACAGAGAACCCCACTTCAGAGGGCTAGGACGGGAAGTGTTGTTTCCAAATGTATCGAAAAGGAGACTGTCGGCCATGGGGGAAAGGAGAGATTCTATCGCAGAGTTTTGTTTTTAATTAAATAAATATTGGGTATGCTTTACCTCAACTAACAACTAAACCGTTAGAAAGAGACGATGCCTTATCTCTTTACCACTCTCAAATTCACCTGTGCACCCCAGGAAGAGAGTGGGGACTTTGAAGTAATGGTCAGGAGGGTTGTCCCTTCTCCCCCAAGTCCTTCCCCAACCTCTTCCTTATTCTTTCGGGGGGGTTTGTGAGGAAACCTACAGCGATTATATGATTTGTAATGTTCCACAAGGAACATTTGAAATAAGTTTATTTCAAATCAAGCCCTATTTTAAAATTACCTCTAAGAAGCCATCAGGACTGGACGGGAACTCCTGGGAGCACCTAATTCACAGTTTTCGTCACCCCAAAAGAGTTCTTCCTGATCAGCCAAGAAGGTTTAAGAACGTGGTCTGGTGAGACAGAAAGGGACGTGTCCTGGAACTCAGGAGAGAGATGATCTACTGCCCCTGTGCTGCTGTCACGGCCAAATTATTCCATCCACGTGCACATTTTGAGAGCAGCAAAGGGAGGCCCACGTGAAAGCCCCACGCCGGAGGGCCAGTTTCCGCTGTGGGTCTCCAGACGTGCTGCCCTCGGGTGGGAATGATCCCCCATCATTCAGATGTGAGCTCAGGCCATCAGTCTGATAGCCCCACTCCTCACTCAGCCACCAAGGCAGGACACACTCCACGGCCCATCTCAGTGCCTGAGATGATCTGATTATTTGTTGACTTACTTGCTACCTAGACTTCCCCATGGGATACAGGTGTCCTGACTGCAGGGACCCTGTCTCTCTTCCTCATTAGTATATCTCCCCACCTAGACAGCTGCTCCATGAACGAGACCAAAGGAGTGGGGTTCACGCTGAACGAAGGAATCATCATGGTCACTGCTAAAAATGACTTGTCCCTGAGTTATCCCCAGTGACTCTGCTGATCAGGGTAAGGCAGACATCTCTATTTAGGGAGCATGTGTGTAACTAAAATGAATGGTTTGGTGCTTCCGGGTTCTGATGTTGCCAACTTCTCTGTTTTAAGAAACGTCTCCAGGCGTCTGCTGGATTTCACCTTATCCTGTGCACGAAGGGCTGGGAGCTAAGGCCCATCCTCGGGAGCAAGAAGACATGGCAAAGTGCTCAGGAATTAAAGTGGATGCAGAGGTGAGAGGAGAAGTTGGGAAAGAACGAGGGCTATTTAAGGAGACGGTTGGGGTTTCCCGGGCCACGGTCTTCTGGCTCAGAGTGGAATGTCAGGCACCATGGGTACTTTGTCCGGTTGTGTTTTTCCACTGCATGTGATAATGCCGTCATTTATTTATAAATGGTTCCATGTTGCAGATTTAAATTGATTTCAAATCAAGTCCTATTTTAAAATTACCTCTCATAGTAAGAAACGAGGGCAGGGACATGCATAATCTACTGTTTTTGAAGAACTCCAACAAATCCATGTTTGGCTGTGAATTCCAAACTCTCAGGAAAACAAAGAGATACAAATCCACCTAAAACATCCTTCCCTTCGTCTAGCCCCTGGGGGGACATTGTCAAGTATTGCACTTTAAAATTACTTTCATCTAACATTTTGGCCCCGAATTTTCCCTCCTGAATCCACTATTCTGTATCAGCAAACATAATTTCACGAATCTTTAATATTCAAGTAACTAGAGGTTCTAACTTCGTTTCGGAAGATTCCTCTACAGAGCTCTTTTGAACAAATGACATATTTACTTACAAAACTGGGAGATGGGAGCATCCAGCTGAGGCACATTCCCTCCCTTGGCGTTCAGTTTCTGTACTTGGGTCGGGGGGACCGGCTTGTGTGACTGCCCGGTGGCCCGATACATGGCCTGGACCCACAGGATGCGATCCTGCTCATCGTCACTCGCAAATATCACGGTGTCTCCTTCTTTGACTGCATTGAAGAAGGCTCGGCCACCCTCCAATCCTTGAATAAAAGGGAAGAGAAGCCACTGAGCTGAGCTGCAATGCTCTTGGCAGGACCGATCCTTGAGAAAGGCGGTTTCTGCTGCTCTCCTTGGGCCGCAGCGGGGTGGGGGATGGGTGGAGTTTATCTGACTGTAGGATGGGAAGTCTGACACCCGCTTGGCCAGAGTGTGGCCATGATGTTAATTAAAGAGGAGTTCTGAGCATGGCTCTTGCCTTCGTCTTTGTCTTGCTGGGAACAGAACTGTCAAGCAGGCTGCCTACTGGCTGGGTCAACATCTGCCTATAAATATACTATTAATATTGTTTTCCTCATAAACAAACAAACAAGAACAAAAGTATCTCTTGACCCCCCAGCTCTCACTTCAGGTAATGTCCTACTTTTCCACTCTTGACAGTACAAGGGGAATCTCTACCAGGGCTTCTCGAATTGAAGTCCCCACATGACTCCCCTGGGCACCTTGTTAAAATGCAGCTTCTGATGCATGAGACCCCGAATTTCTAACAAGCTCCTGGGTGATGTCGTAGAGGCTGCTGGTCCTAGGACCCCACTTTCAGGACCATGGGTCTCTCTCTCCTATTCTGCCTTCAAGCCCCTCCAATCAGGCTACCACCCCACTTGTCAAGGTTACCAATGACTTCCACATTACTGAATCCAATGATCATGCCACAGCCCAACTTTTGGGGGCTCCATCTACCTACCTGCAGTACGTGACATGCACCCTGTTTGCTTGGAAACACTGTCGGCACTTGGCTCCAGATCACCTGATGGGACCCGCCTCCCTCCCTGGCTGCTAACTGTCACTCTCGTTTGCTGGTTCCTCCTACTCCTCTGGCCCTTTAAATCTTGGCGTGCCCTCCTGGTGTCCTTGAACCTCCTCTTTTCTTTATGGACACCCTCTCCCCCAATGACGCCATCGACTCTTACACACCACGAACATGCCTGCAGTCCCTACATTTCTTCCTCCAGCCTAGACTGCTCCCTTTGAAATGCAGACTCGAATAGCTAACAGTTTTGTTGACTTCGTCCCACGCTCTCTAATAAACACCCCACGCTGGTACAAAAGCAAGGACCTCCACAATGACAAGGCCACCGGCTCCCTAAACAGCTCCACCAGTTGGTTCCACTGACGACCTGGTTAAAGCCAGGAGGAGGAAGAGGGACGGAGGGACCCGGACGTCCTTCTCCATTCGCAGACTCAACTTGCAGACCGCGATGGGGGAGACGCCTCACCCGTCCTTGACACTGGCTAACCTCCCCACCACTTTGATCTCCAGCTGGGAAACTGCACTATGTATATGCATCCCCCACCCGGTAATGGGCTTATTGAAATAGGAAGGTTCTGTCCTCCCCTTTCCAGCTCATGGGTTGGGTTTGGGGCCCGGAAGTTCTCTTTTTAACAGGTGATCTTTAAGAAATGCCGAGTTAGGCTTTTCTTATGACGATTGGAGTATGTGAATCTCACTTCCAGTCAAATGTGACCTTGAAAACAAATAGGACTTGGCACCCAGAAAGGCAGAGAAGAAGCTGCTTATCATTCTCAAGAACATAATCAATTTACTTTCCATGTATGTCTCCAGTAAAGGAATTTACAAACGGCGCCCTATGGGCTGGATGCGGAGGAAAAGAGAAGCGTGTACGATACCCGGCACCCTCCTCGTGCACGGAGACAGAACAGCCTTCTCCCTCCTGCTGCCCTCCCAGGGGGAGTGGACTCCGTTTTCAGAGGGTAAAAATAACGGCTTTGCTGGACAGCTGCACCCGTGGCTACGGTCTACTGCACGTGACAAAGGGTGACAGGGGGCCAGACCCCGAGTCCCCGCTCAGTTGCTTCCGTTACACACCGGAGCGATAACCCTGGCCCCGTCAACTTTGTGGGTGGGACTGTGGTAAAGGCCAAGTGGAATCATGTGGAGGAAACGCGGCGGGGAACCGGCCCCTCGGGAATTACTGACGTAGACGTGGTCACCTCTCCCCCTAGTGGCCCTTCGGCCTCCCACTACGGCATGAGGGCCGAGGACCGACCAAATCAATGTCTCTGAAGGAAACGCAACGATCGGGGAAGCTCACACACGGCCACAGAACACCCTGCGGGCTGGTTTCCTACTGAAGGAGATGTGGCGTGAAATTGTTGCAAACAATTATGAGGGATTTGCACTCAGAGCCTTTAATTCACTCCTTACATGGTCAGCTCTGCATCGCGCTCGGCAGGATGCTAATAACAACCCCGGAAAGTCCCAGGGTGCGGCACTGCTCCGAGTCTCTCAGGTCTGGGATTGGAAGGTGCTCGTTTTTTCTCCTCAGTGGGTGGGGCCTAAGGCCTTCCCTGCCACACCTTTTCAGGTTAACACCCCATCATCTCTCAAACTCTGTTTTTCTTTTACGGGTATTTTGTTGCATGTGGGAAAGCAATATGGGAGTAGAAAAAAAGGTTTTGGGCCAAATAATGCAGTATGGTTGGAAATGCTTTCCTTGTGCAGATTTGGCATAAAAATAAACTCCTCTGGGAGAGGGCTGTTGGTGCTTGCTGTTCATTAATATGCTGAAATGATTTCACACACCCCCATTTTGAAGGTTTGTTGAGGCTAATTTCTATTCATTTTTTTTTCTGTGAAAAAGATAAAATGGTATATGGGGGGAGAGGTGTGAGGGGGCAGGATGTAGAACTTATGAGAAATACTATCATTTGGGTGGTTCTCTTAGTTACATAAGGCTTAGGAGCTCAGAGGTCTGTGCTTGAGGTTTGGTGTCTTCTTAGGGTAGGGAGGGCTTCCTTTTCAAGGTTAGCCAGCACCTAACCTTGAACTAGTTAGAAAATATGAATGAGCAGGGCAGGCTTTGTTGGACACGGAGACACAATCCCTGTCATGGCCACACATCACTGGTGGAAAATCACACACACACACACACACACACACACACACACACGTCAGTCCTTGGTGTATATATAGGACTCCTTTATCAGGAATTTCTTTTCTAGCATTATAGGGTGGAGTACATATTTGCGGGCACAGCTACGTAAAAGGAAAATACATTATGTTTTCTTTTTGTTCTTTCAAGGATCCTTTGAATAAAACCAAAGCTCTTGGCTGGGGTGGCATTTACTCAACCAGGATAGAAATTCTCTGAGACCAGGGACCATGGCTGTCCTGGTCACCCGGGAAATTCTGGGAATACAGCTTAATGATGCCCAGCATGGAGGACATGCCCAGCACACGTTAGCTGGCCACTGATCTGGGAAGGGGGAGAGGCGTGCGGGTTCACGGCCCCCGGAGTGGTGGGTACCTGGCTGGGGATCGGTGTAATCCACCGTGTAGCCGTCCAGCTGCAGAAGTTCCTGCGGCTCCGCTTTCTTCTCCCGGTAACTGCACATGGCGAAGGTGTACTGACTCACCTGGATGGGGGGAAGCAGAGTGTGAGGCTGGGCCCCGACAGCCCGGCTTCCCGGAAGAAACCCTCCCCCTGGAAGCATGTCCTGGTCCCCGAGGCCCTGTGCTGGGCTCAAACCACATTTTGTCACCTCCAGGCTGAGCAATGTGGAGCTAGTTACTCAGCCTCTCTGGTCCTGTGTGACCTGGTCTAGACCGAATGCGCTCACCTGTGGAAGGCACCTAGCCTCCGTTCCCGATGCGCAGTAAGGGCTAGCGTCGTCATGACTGCGGAACTGCCATTTTTACTGCAGGTCAGTGCTGGCCGGACAGTGGCGGCCGCCGAGGTTCTACCTGACCCAACTGTGGCCCGTGCCGGACAGCCGGGCCCACAGACACAACCATGGGCTACACTGTCATTTGTTTATGCTCTGACTTTTGCATACTTTTTAGCCTTTGGGGTTTTTTTTTAGGCCAATTGTTGGCCTCAAGCCACACATTTCGCCCCTCTTTTCCCTTTTCCACGGAACCCCGGAGGGCTTTTGGTTCCTTTCAAACAGTTTCCCTTTTCTCTCCGACAGTCGCAGCAGTGACATGCTGTCACAGGCGGGGAGTCCTTGACTGTGAGGTGCCAATCCCGGCAGGGCGGTCCCGGCCCCAACAGCTGTCGGCTGCAGCCCTCACGACCGGCCTGGGCACGCCGGGGCCACTGGGTGCTGCGGGACCCTGTCGCCACGGCGCATCCGGCCCCCGCGGGGACACTGAGCTCCTCCGCGCCTGGCTCGTGTGCGCGGAGCCCGTGCGACAACGAGCGCCCCTCGGGCTTCAGGCTCAAAGCCTGTGGGCGGGGGCGCCCCCCGCGGAGGTCAGACGCCACGGCGAAGGGGCGCCACGTCCCTCAGCTCTTGGTTCCCTTTATTTAAAGAGACATTTTTCCAAGCGAACTCTGATCCCGGCTGGGGACGTTTCCAGCCGCCTCCTCCACGGCGAGAAGCGTCTTTCAAAAAATGGCGATAGGAGACGCCCCCAACCCCGCCCCGGCGCCGCGCACGCGTCTGCGGCCCGGAGCGCGCGGCCTGGGGGTCCCGGGGGTGCCGGGGGCGGGCCCCAGGGCGGCCCGGAGGCCGTTCCACCGCCTGGCTGAGCTGGTGCTGCCCCCTGTGGGCCGCCGAGGAAAACTTCCCGCCCAACTTCGGTTGCCCTGTAAGGCCGCCCGCAGAACCTGTTCTTTATTAAATTGCACGGCCTTGATGAGATTCCAGGGCGACAAGCCAGACCACCGAGAGTACTCCCGTAGGTGGAAATGCACTCTTTTCTGCAGCAAGCTGAACAACCCGGAGCATCCTCTCCTCTTAGAAATGAGGTTTAAGCATGGGAGCTGGGGGCTCACACTGCCCAGGAGAGCGGGGGGGGGGGGGGACCCGAATCTGCATCTCAGTGGTGCTACAGGGTGAACTGCACGGTGAAGGGCTTTGTACAGCCGGCGTGATGCTCACACAGCAAATCACATCGTGTGCATTCACGAAAGCAGCTTCCCTGCATCTGGCAGGAACATTCTAGGACGGAACAGCTGAGTAGGTGTATCTGCCTCCGGGATGATAAGTCCTCTGAAGGCTGGCCTAGGGAGGCATACATCTTGGTGACAGTCCCCTTCCCATAAGCAAAACGCACTCTACAGTGGCCATTTACCACTGAGTCTCATTGGTTTTAGAAAGTTGAGTACAAGTACATACAATCTAATAAAGAAGTTCTTTGTTTTCTCTCCCAAATTTACGTGCTACTCCAAGCACAGCGCCAGGCTTTTCCGACTCATTACTGGCCCCATAGATAATTGATCCACCATGTCTGTCCCCCGCTGCAGTGTGGCAGTGATCACAGATGTTGCTGGAAAGGGTGGACAGTGATGGTTACCTGTCCCTGCCAACACAAGAGATGACACAGCTTGCTAATGTGATGGTTAGCCACGCATATAGAGAGTTGCAGACACTCGCTTGGGACCAGAACAAGGATCGCAGCAGAAGGGTGCACTGCATGATCACGCGTTTGCTAATCCTGCAGGCTTTGGGCTCTTTGCTTTTTCTGTCTCAGGCGCCCCTTTCTCCAGCGCTGTGTGCTGCTGCCCTCTTCTGGTCCCACTGCTGAAGTGTCCCTGACAAACGGGCTAGAGTGCACCTGACTTGGTGCATTAGGACCATTTGCGCTTGGGATTTTGCAACTCAGGAATCAAAGGAGGGACTGATTTCTCTCTGAATATTTCCAATTATGGCAAGTTCGGCAGGGGGACCTCAGTTTTGCTAGAGTGCTTGAGGGTGAGGAAATAGCACAGGTTGGGGAGCATGCTGACATTTTTTAAAGCTGCCATTCGCCATCACTAAGTGAAAGCTATTCCTAGTTAAATGCTGTTTCTCTGTCACAGTAAATTCTACTTAAAATGTATTTTGATGAAAATGAATGAGTTAGTGCTGTTGTAACAATGGCATAAAACAGGTTAAAATAGATGGTAGAAGTCAGAGAGTCAGCCATCCCAGTCTGAACTTGGACTAGAACAACAGAAAACGTAAAGACCTAGTAATCTAATGACCAGCAGACATCTGGATGTGCCCCTTGGAGGGGAGGGCTGAAAGGCCTACAATTTTACATCTCTGGGATTTTCAGTGGGTACATACTGTCTCGTGGAACCTTGTGATGGGCTGCACGGACTTCTGACACTTTATTATTTGAGGTTTTGTTTTAAGGATAACTAACCCTTAGGTACACAAGGAACCTCTCATTCGCAAACGCTTATTAAATTACATTCATAATCATTTTAACCCTGATCCTTAAAAATGGGAAACTTCCCTCTGAGGATGTTCTGTGTCGCAGCTAGTGGGAAGTCCATTTGCAATCTACTTTTTGGTTCCCTGAGGTAGTAAGCAGCACTAAAAGGAAATTTCAGTAAGGGGGAGTTTTAGTACTTCAGCGTTACACATAAATGTAGACTCTGTGTGTGTGGGGGGGGGGAGAGAATGGGGCGGGAGAGATGATTTTGAGAAGAGTGATATTGGAAGTGTTTTTCTCCTAGGATTTTCAAACAAATGTCCTTGTATTAAATCTAATAGAATTCTCAGTTGTGTTGGAGATTATGTGTTGTAAACTTTCTATTAAAAACACTCCATGAGACATAACATCTGAGTGGAAAGGGGCAGACACTCCTCTTGTGTGGTGGCCCCTTGGGGAGACACGCCTCTTGTGTGGTGGCTTTCACATGGTCCTCCACGGCACTCCCCCTGGAGCCACCCTGGGGACTTGGGCCGGCTCTGAATCGGCTTCTATCCCCCAGCTCTCTCATTCCTTCCCCCAAGTGGCCACAGTTGCTTCACCCGATTTCCCTTGCATTCTGAGCTTCAGTGGAAGGGTCTGGTGGCTAAAAATCTGAACATAACCTGGATGCGTGATGGAAGTCAACACACGTGCAGCTGTTGGAGGCCAACTGTCATTGTCTGGAGTGCCAGCCTTCTCTTCAAGCAACCGGGGATAGTTTTGCTGCCCGTGAACTGGGCCGGCGCTGCTGCCCTTGAACTTATTATCTCCTGCAACTCTGTTGGTAGTGGAATTGTTTCAAATGGAGTGAGTTTATTTTTCCTTTATCCTTTTGGTACAGTGCCTGTAGATGTGATGACTTAAACGATGGAGAAGAAGAAAATGGGCAGAATCCAAAACTCATGCAGTGTGTTCCGGGGGGGGGGGCACCCAAATCTCTTTGGACAGTGTTGAGGCGAACAGGCCCGGAAAAGGAGCAAAGGGTGGGGTTGTCGTGTGACCGCGACAGGAATCTGACTTAGGTTGAAACAGAAGCTTTCATTTGGGAGATCGGGGTCACCAATGCATCGCAATGGCTCCTTGGAGTTGATGAGAATCACGTGTGTGTGGAAATATCCCACAAAATCCTGAGATTGTCTTTGCTTCCAGGACAGACGCTGGGCTTTAGATGGGCTGTGTACCTACCCTCTTAGGATCGTCACCAGGGAGCGCAGAGCTTGCCTTTTAGCTGCTGTGCGATCTGTGTCTTCTCTTGGGAGCAGCCTTGGGGTGAAGGCCCTCCAACATCTGTGATCCAGGTGCATGACCTAAAACTGCTTTTCTTTTTCCCACTCAGTACGTATGGACATGGCTTGTCTGGGCATGCTTCTTCTTGCTTTTTCCGTGGAGAGCTCCCCCCCCCCCCCCCCCGGAAATCCTCTCTCAAAGTAAGAGGTCAGCTACCACTCCTAAGGACATTGTCGTGTTAAAGATTCTTAGAGAAAACTCATGTGTGCAGAGGAGCAGCAACAGGCCAGCTCAGACTCGGAGGGGGATTCCACGTCATGGTGACAGGGCCACTGGTCCCACCACCTCCAGGGGGTCGTCACTCCTAGGCCTCAGAACCACTCGAGGCATTGCCTGGGCTCTTTTCTCGTTCTGGTCCTTCTCTTCCACCGAAAGCTTCCTGAGTGCCCACACCACACGCCGAGCTGAAGGAGGTGTGTATGTGTGGTGGGGGGGAGGCAGGGGAGCGCATGAGGTGAATCCGACTCAGAAATGGCCCTGAAACAGCAGAGAGGCTCGCGGGGGTGGGGGCGGGGGGGCAGGCCGACTCCCAGGGGAGTCTAAGAGAGGCCGCCATCCCCCATCCCCAGCGAGAGCGGGAAGGTGAGGACCACCCATCACTCGGCACTGCCTCTGTGGGTGCATCTCGTCTCCCCATTTACACTGTGCTCTCTTCAGAGAGGACCTCGGGCTGTGTTTGCCTGCCACTATCCATGTCTCCTTTTGGCAATGACATCCTGATCTTGTACAGGACACGGCCCAGGCAGAAGGTTAACTCATGTATGTGTCCCTGCTAAAAGCTGGAGGTGTGACCCAAGCTGGACCAAAGCAGCTCTCTCTCTCTCTCAGATGCGGCCCTCAAGTGGGGATGAGGACAGAGAACGGCCGGAGCCAGTGTTGCCTTAGGACCATGTCGATGACACCGGCTGCTGTGGTCCCCACCACCTGGATTTCTGGAACTAGTCTGGGTCCTGTTCATCACCAGGACTCGTCATGCCGCTTTTTCAACAATCCCATGGACTATCCTGAGAGACTTCGAATATATACATATTTATTTTTAAATCTTAATGAGCTCAAGTCTGTGTTTTGCTGTTTGCACATAAAGAACCCTAACAGATACTTTTCTGGAAGTGAGATACTGGGCCTCATAGCTCTTCTCTAGGATGTGCCGTACACAAAGTAGATGCTCAATAAATATTGGTCAGTTGATGGTCTGGGGAACTGTATCTCAGGATAAAATGTCTTCCACTGCTCAGCTATGGATTATTTTGGGGGTTGGGCATAATTCCAAACTTTCCCTTTGGCTAATTTATTTTAAGGTTTTGTTGTACCCCGTGGCAGTCACGAGAGCAAAGATGACCTGTTGTTAAGAGCCAGAAAGATGCACTTTGCCTTCGTGGCAGAGACCTCAGTAGATCAATGGAAGGTCTTGTGTTACCAGCTCAGGGTTGGTGGAACTTCCAAGGCTATTTAGAGCTAAAAGGCGGTTGATTCCTAGTGAGGTTTCAGAATCGACAGTGATCTGACTACCAAAGTCAGGGCCTACAGCCAGCAGGAACCCAATGGACACTGTTCATGACGTCTTTCAGAGTACAGCACAAAGCAACTTTTTGCAAATGGAATTACGGTTTCCACATTTTGGTGGAGCCCGCAAATTCAAACAAGACAATGGCAAATGCGTCTGTAAGCTGAAAAATCCTGATGCAAAAAGCAAGCAAACCAAAAAAAATAAAAAATAAAAATAAAGAAGGGAAGAATTTTCAAGGACTTACTCTTTCTGGAAATTTTTTTCCTTTAAGAAACACTCAAGAGAGCTCAGATACTATCTCTACAGGACTAACGTATTGTTAACACCAATAACTGCACCTGTATCTGCCTGTGCACACAGGTGTTCTGTGCTGCATGGTTAATATTAGTCCCAATTGGGGGAGCCCAGAAGTCTATGAAAAAAGAAAATTCTAGATGCTAAGAGTAAACCTTAAAAATTCTCATCACAAGAAAAAAAGTGGGAAGAAGGAATTTACAGGTATTAGAGCCTGAGCTATAGGTGCAAACATGGAAAAAACATCTACAATGATTCTTTTTAAAAAAACCAAGTTGTAGAACAACATGAAGAGTTTGATTATCTTTGGTAAAAAAAAAAAAAAAAAAAAGTCTACTTGGAAAGGTATGTTCCAGTCCCTTAAGCACGGTTTTGGGAGGTCAGTTAACACCTCTGGAAGTCCCAGGCTGCCGGAAGAGTGGCTCCCTGCAGGTGACTGAAAATCAAACATACCAAACAATACGATACGTGTAAAAAGCCCAACTAAACTTTGGATTTTCTCGTGCTGAGTGTCTCAGTGCCTGTAGAAATAGCACGTTTTTCTGCAAGGATCTTAATGTCCCACAGCCTTAAACAGGCGCGCGTTTTGCCCCTCCTGGGGTCTTCCATCACTGACCGGGTTTGGGGCGGGGGGGTCCACTTCTAGTTATACGAGGGCTGTCTGGAAAAAACTCCAGCCATAAATGCTTCTGCTTTTCATATTACGTGGCTGGATGCTGTGTGGACAGCTCTTGTATAATTCTGTTTTGTCAGAATTAAAAAATAATGAGCGTGCATTTTTTTTTTTAAATTTTAAAGTGACGTACTCGTAAAATAGGAAAATAAGGCCCAAGGGAGCACTCTGGACACTGGATAGTCTGTGTCCCCTGAAAGGTGGGTGCACATGTGTGTAATATGTACAAATCCATTGGGCTAACTGCTTGAGCTTTGAGCACTTCAGGTACGTTTCCTTCAATTAAAAAAAAAAAACTCAACAAATATAAAGTTCATTAATCCCACCCAATCTTTAAAACAAATAGCTTTTCAGACCGATATTAGAGTTGAAGGGTTACCTGCACCAAGACAAAAAACCGTTTCTTCCATCTCTTCCAGACATTCTTCCCGATGGCCCATAAATACCTAAGGGAGAGGACAAAGACCAGAGCTGCGTGAACGCGTGAACGAGGACCTTGTTTCCTGCACTTGACCGTGCAGCTTGGAACCTGTAAACAGGGCCGTGCACGCGGCTCAGAAACAGAAAGCAGGGGCCGGAGCCGTGCGGTCGAGGACAAGAAACGGCAGGCGAGGGCCATGCGTCACTTAGAGAGGGGCAGGGCCCTCCTCAGGAGCGGCCTGGATGCCCTGATTCCAGAAAGCACCTTGGGAAATGCCACCTTGTGCCTTAATGTGTGCACGTGCTACACGTTTTCCGAGGTAGGGAAAGCCCCGGAAAGTGCCATTGTACGAGGGAGAAATAAAAGGAGTGCTACATCTCACACCTCTGTCAAGTCTCGTCAGGAAAACCCTCCCTCACTTGGTTTTGCCGCAATCCTGTCAAACGCAGAAACGCGTGTGACAGGGGAGAAGTTTCGAGTGAACACAGAAACTGTCCCCGGCCCCTCCCCCTCCACGTGCTTTTCTGTTGATGGAAATTAATCTTCAAACGGGACGGCCTCCGGACCCGCACTCAGCCAAGGGTCAGCCCACTCGGCTCTGCGACGCGCAGAGCAAGGCACCTGTCGTGTGTGCTGTCTGACAAAGGCCGGGGGCTCCGGGAGTGACTGGCGGCCGAAGTCTGCGCAGACCTTCAAGCCAGACACCGGGGGGTGGTCCTGGGCCCTTCTGCTTCCTCATCCTGATTTCTCAGCCGCCAAGTGCACTTGACGTTCACCTCCTGCGAACTTCTTCCCTCTGCTCAGTCTTTTCACGTCAGACTCCCCTGGTTCAGTCCCAGCCCTGCTTGTGCCTCCAAGGACAACCAACTGCAGGGGAGCCTGTGAGTGGGTCTCGGGGACACCGCAGTGATTTTTGACCCTCCTCCTGGCCACGAGACAGACTACCATCAATAGGTGCTGTCACGACTTTCCTGGCTGAAACTCCTTCGGTGGGTCGCCCCTGTTTCTATGAAGGGAGCCCCCAACTTTGGCCATTCGTATTCTACTTTCACGACTGATCCCGTACCTGTCCACCTATTCTACGATTTACTTGACTTTTTCTTTAAATTGACTTCTTTAACGTGAATGTGCTTACTCTGAAGGTAAGCTGTACACGGTAGCCTTGGCACACCGATCGCATGTCCGGGAGCACACGTGAAACACCTAAGTCACCACTTCCCTAACACAGGCGGCCTCTAACAGGACAACCGAGTGGGATCGGACAACAAGGGACAACCCTCCTTTGCAAAGTACCCGACGGTTAGCACAAAGGAGGGGCTTCCCCTCTGAGCTTCTCCTCAGAATGTGTTGCCGATCGGGCACAGACCAGAAGGCGCTGAGACCGAGCAGAACGCGGGGCGGCAAAGTGCGGTCTGGGTTCTGCCTAGTGGGCGCCGGCTCCTTTCATCGGCGTGAAACGAGCTTCTTACGCAGAATGCAGAGCCCCTGAGCGGACGGACACTTGGTCGTGGCAGACTCACAGCGGGCTCTGCGTCTCTAGCTGTTCACACGACACACAGACCTACCTGTCCCGGCATGAGTGCCTGCCCCCCTCGCTCTCTCTGTGGCCCCCCAGATCTGTGGGAGTCTGCGTTTAGGAACGGATAAATCAGCATTCCAGTGCAGTGAGCAGAAGTTTAGTGGGAACACCCAGGCGAGAATTCTGGCCCTACCACTGCCTATGCCTTGGCTTAGCTTCCCTGTGCCTCAGTTTCCTCAGCTATAAGAAGGGGAGAGCAGACCAGTTGTTGTGAGGACAATGGGGATGATGCGTGTCAAGTGTTGAGCACAGTCACGGGCACATAGTAAGTTCTCGATAATGTCAGGCATTGTGTTACTACTACCACAACTACTAGGAGTAGAAGTAGCAGTCCTAGTACAAACAGTATGCAACCACCAACTGGGTGAAGGATTCATCCTCTGTACCCATGGGGTCCACATTCTCAGACTCAGCCCACTGCAGATCACAAGCATTAAAACAAGTTACGTTGTTGCGGACGTGCACTGTGTATGATGCCTGTGCCTGTACTGAGCATGTACAAACATTTTTCTTGTCATATTCCCTAAACAACACAGTATAGCAACTACTTGCATAGCATTTACATTGCACTAGGAAGTACAAGTGACCTGGAGGTGATTTAAAGCACGTGGGAGGATGTGCCTAGGTCATACACAAGTGCTGCACCTTTTTATATTAGGGGCTTGAGCACCCACAGGTTTGGGTATCTGAGGGGGTCCCGAACCAATTCTCTGGGGATACCTAGGGACGGCTGTAACCATCAATGTCAAGTATTTTAACAACCTCTTGTGAATCTTTTATATTTCTGTCCATGTATTTCTCCAAATATGTTTTTCTTTTTAAAAAATATTTTAAGGAATGAACGAAGGTAATGTTCAAAACTGCCACTCAGAGAAGAACACTTACCCAGAATGCTTCATGTTCTGAGGCTTATCCATTCGGACGGCCAGCTTGATTTTGAGGTCCTGATCGGGACAGTTTTTGGAGACTGTCATTTTGTGCCATTCAGACTGTTTGGGGCTATTTGGGGTGGGATGGAGAATAACCTGTTGGGAAAAAAGGACAAAACCATCTCAGCCAGAAAACAGCGACACTATTGAGGGTGTGTTCTGATCGACGAGAAACTTTGTTGCTGAGATGCTGAGTGTCTCCTCCAGGTCTCACAGCCGAGGGAAGGCAGTGACGTGAAATTCGGGCCCGGCCATCGGGCTCAGACCCAAGGCTCCGCCTACCCATCGTGGCTGCCCCTTCCCCGGTAGCCAGGCCTGAGGACAGAAATGGCGTTGTCCTGCTCAACTCTCTCCCTGGCTCACTCTGCAAAAGGAGGGGTCATGATTTCTGTGATCCTGCTTTTGTACTTTTCCAAAGTACTAAAGCAACCCAGAACCGGTGCTGTTCTCCACTCATCATTCTCTTCATATAAGACTATGACGCATGAAAAGGAAGTGGGGGCAGGGGACAAACGAGAAAAAGAAGGTGGACATACGAAAGGCAGAAGCATCCTTGCATGCTAGAAAGCACTTCCAGTCCACTCTTTCCATCCTTTAAGACTCCTTCCATCATTTCAAGAGGAGAACTCCCTCAGAGGCTGCAGGGGAAGATCGAAGGGACCTTACTGGATGGGTCAGAAACGTGACATTTAGAGGGGGGAAGGGACTTGATGACCGTCACACATTCCAACCCGATTCCACCTGAACTTTCCGTCTTATCGCACAACACCCAGCTGGGTGCTGGCAGGAAGGGAAGCACACGCAGCCTGAAGAAGGACTGGCTCTTGGAGAGTGCCCTGTCCCCCGTGTGCCTCAGGGACAGCGCTCTGACGGGGGACTTCACCTCTGCTCTCGCCGCCTCAGACGCTGTGAGTGGGACCAGAAGTGGAAAACTCAGATGGAAGAGTTCTCAGGAGCTGCACGGGATCCGGGGAATGCACCCTCGGGGAGGAGTGGGGGATTTGGAACATCCCCTAAGCTAAGGGAATGTGCGCCCCACGTCCTCCCAACAGAAGTGGGGTGCGCTACGTAGGACGTGCTTCTGTGGTGGCAGCATGTCCTGGGGTCGCTGCCTGCTGCGTTGGCTGTTTCCAAAGCAGCTCTTTTCTCCAGGTATGGAAGGGCCGACCCCTTTCCCGGGGAGGTGGGCAGGAGGGGCTCCAAGTCTCAGGGGTGGACAGTGACCTTCCGGGTGCTGGGTCGGTGTCACTGCCATCATGGCCCGTGCGTGGAGGGTCAAAGCATGTGGCTTTCTGGGTGACTGGACCTCACTGGTGCTGATTTCTCACTCCTTCTGACACCTGACCAGACCTTTTCACTTTTTTCATTAAATTCCCTCTCTCTGGTGAAAGAAAATCTATATATTTTTGCTAAAGACAAAATTAGAATCTTCTTTGTATCTTAGGACATGATTGAAATACAAGGCCTGTATTGTATTTCAATCATGTCCTAAGATAGTAAGAAGTTTTGTCAAAGTTTTGTTGATGAGGCCCTACATGTGTAAAATACGTTTGAGCAACTGGCCCAGTACCTGTAATTACATCACTATCAATATGAAAATACATCGATATAAATTAATACAGGCAATACCTTGGCGATCGTACAGGTTCAGTTCCAGACTGTCACAATAAAGCAACTATTGCAATAAAGAAAGTCACACAACGTTTCTGGTTTCCCAGTGTATCTCACAGTTATGTTTATACTATACTATGGTCGATGAAGTGTGCAATAGCACTGTATCTAAACAATGCACATAACCCCAATTAAAAACTACTTTATTGCTAAAAAATGCTAGCTATCGTCTGAGTCTGCCGGAAACATGGCACCCATAGGCTTGCTACAGGATTGCCACAAACCTTCAATTTGTAAGAAGTGCAACATCTGCAAAGCGCAATAAAACCAGGTATGCCCATATATAAACATCGGTAGAAAATATATGGCCATATACATGCATATTTTACACGATATATGTTTACCTCATTTTAATGTATTACATTGTTGCATATAGCATAAAACATGCACAAATACACATCTTAAAAGATGGGCTACAGACAAAAAAACTATTTTTAAGTATCTTGCTAATTGGGTTAGTTTTGCGATTAGCTATATTTTAAGGTACCGTATATTTAGGGCAGAGGTCATTGTTAACGGCACTGGTGGTGACTCTGAAGTAAATAATTTCATAAGGTCTTGGTTGGCATCTGACTCTGTCTGTTCTATCGGATGACACTGGCATTGTTTTGCTCTCCCTTGCTGTGTGTCAGGCTTGCGATTAACGTTCAAACCATAGCTTTCCTGTCGCATTCTTTTTTAGGCCCCTTGTGCATGTTGGAGGGTTAATTTGGTTAAAATCCTATCGTAAGATGTATCGATTTCACTTCACTTCACTGGTGCTAGCAAATGGCGACAGGCAGTAGGACACTGGAAGTAAATGCATAAGTCAGGGTGCCATTAGGTGGTGGAGACCTCTCCCTTCCCTCAAGAGAACACTTGTCCCCATATGTCACCCTGTGTCACGGTCCCTCTCCTGAGACCCCAGCCTTTGAGGGGAGAGGGTGGAGAGGAGAGGCTGCTGGTCCCAGGGAAAGGACCTTCTCTCGCCCGAGCTAGTTTGGCCTGAGAGGTGAGGTGGGGGGACACGTGGGGAGGTGAGGAAGGGCAGAGGCTGATGAGAAACGCCATCCAGGGCGGGGACAGCAGCAGGCCGGGCTCCGGGCCTCCCGTGCTTGCCCGTTTGGCAAAGGAAGTGGGAGCAGGGCTCTGGGCGCCCGGAGCTCGTTAGCAGGCCTTCCGCCATATGGGTTCTGGGCGCGCTTCCCACTGGCAATATGGTGTCCGTTTGCCAATGCAAATGGCCTGAGCTTGTTACTGGCCTCTCTACAAAGACTTCTTTCCTCCACGTGGTCGCTCCCTGGGTGGATAGAGAGGTGAGGTCACCGCAGTTCTGCTCCCTCTTCATCCCCACCCGGCCTGATGGGTCGACGGCTCCTTTGTACGCGTCAGCCTTGCTGAATGATCAGGGTCCTTCAGGTGCACATGAGCCCCGAGCAGTCCAGACACCTCATCTGGACATTCCAGGCTGCTAATCGAGCACTTCGTCATCCCAGCCGAGGCCCATGTGTGCTGGGCTTTGATGTGGCCGCGCTGATGTGGGGATGCAGCCCCCCCCGCCCCCAGGCAGCGAGCGAGGCGCACGCCAGCCAGCCACACGCCAGCCAGCCACAGCGTCTTGGCGTCCCCTGACACGCAGGCAGGTGCTTCCGGGGGACGGTTTCACCTCGAGCCTTTGCCTGGCATATCCCTCCAAGCTTAGCCTAGATCTCCCTCCTTACCTCTGCGTCCCCCGGGGGAGGCACCCACCCCGACACCCCCATCATGGATAACGCCCCCTCGCAATGGCCTTTGTCCAGCAGAGCACTTAGCACACGGCACCGTAAGTTCTAGATTTTATGTCTGTGCCCTTTAGGTTGTTTATGAGGTTAGAGATTTTTGCCTGTAATTATTCCTGTTGCTCTGTGAGCAGCACAAACGACAGGACACAGCAGGCTCGTGGCCATGTCCCATGCACAAAAATCTGATACGACTGCTGGCAAGGGCATGGGCAAGCAGTCACCCTCTTCAGGGACAAGGTGGCAACATCTATCAAAATTCAAATCCCATTCAGCAAAATGTATTTTTTATAATTGATCCTAAATGCAAAGAAATGAATTCAAGGTTATTTACTGAAGCCCTGTTTATACAGTCAAAGGCTGGAAACGACCCACCCAAATTATGAGGCCTCCACACAGTGGAATAGCACGCAGCCATGAAAACAGGACAGGAGTCAGTATGGGCTGATAGGGAATCATCTCCATGCAATGACATTTTAAGCCAAGTGTTGGGCAGCATGTATACAGTAACTTCCAACTGTGCTGTCTTTCTTTGATTTTAAAGAGATATACAAGGGCTGTCTGGGAAGTATCCAGCCATGCAATGTGAAAAATAGAGGCATTTAGGGCTGGAATTTTTCTGGACAGCCCTCGTATACATATATGCTTTTTATATGCTGTGCTTGTGCATGCATAGACTATTTGGGGAAGAATATACAATAAATAGCAAACGAGGTTTTTCTCTGGGAAAGGATGCCCGGGTAAGGTAAGAGGGATCATGAGTTCCACCCTATATTCAATTTTAATTTTTTTACAGCATACGTGGATTATTTTTTTTCCAATTAAAAAGGTTAATGAAAACGAAACACTAGTCATGGAAGGAGTAAATATTGTTGCATGAATGAATGTAGCCCTGGGACCTCGAATGCCGCGGTGCCCCGCTAAGCCTGGGAAGAACCACAGCACGGTATGAAGACCCCTTTGTGGTCGCCCAGCTGCTGCCTGTGGAAGCGCCACCAGCAGAGGGCGCCCCAGCAGGCACAGCGCCAGGGGGTGCCATCTGGGGTCTGGGGGAGGGAATGATGTACGGAGTGAGCAGGCTCGCCGCCTCCCCCACCACACAGAGCTGAGGCCTTGACCTCCCCCTGGGATGAGGTCCCTCCCCCGCGCGCCGTGCGCTCAGCTCCTGTGCACAGGCAGCGTGCTCACCAGAGCTGCCCTGCGCGGGGGATGGGGCAGCCTCCGCGCCAGGCGGCACAGAGTCCTTGGGTCAGTGGCCGGCCAGTGGTAACGGTGCAGCAATGCAGGGGCCCCAGCTAACGGGGTGACCCTGGGAAGGTCCCCTGCCTCCGGAACCGCTTTCTCATCTACAAAATGACAGGGCCTCACTAGTCCTGGGCGGGTGGAGCCTCCCTCTGAGTGCGGACAGCTTTGAGAAGCTGGGGAACGCTTTGAAGTAGCAAAATGCAACCCCCTCACCCCCCATTTGCAAACAATTTCAAGCAAATACAAGCGGTCCTGGGCTTGCCTCTTCTCACGCTAATACTCCGAGGTCCCTGAGACGCCCATGTTTCCAGACACGATTCTTCATGGAGAAAACAAGTTTGAAGGGGAAAAACAGGCAGGCTACCTCCCCATTCTGTGTGTTTCTCTTTCCCTGGGGATGGAAACCGACACCTGTCACTTCTCAAAGAAAGCCACTAAACCTCTTTTCTTTCATCCTTCTGTTTTTTTGGGGGGAGGGGGAGAGCACTCTTGTTTGCTATTAGCTTTGTTTACTTTTGGCTTTACTTCCATCTGTGGTGTAGGTCCTAGTAATAGGGCTCCAGCTCAGTCCTACCGATGAAAGCCAGAACAAGGGATGGAAAAAACAAAGGACGAGAAAAAAGAAAGCACGGCTAATGTGTTCTTGCCGGCGCTGTGATGCGCGCGTCTCTGTCTGTGTGCTTGTCTTGGGGTATTCTCTTATTGTTCGCTTGATGAGAAACATCAGAGGCCCAGAGAGGTTGAATGTTTTGGCTAAAGTTGCACAGCTTTCAGAAGGGATCATGCCGTCAACCAGTGTGAAACGGAAGTTATTGAGAGTCTGTGTGCTGGGCTCTGGGGACAGGGTGGCACACAGAGTAGTTTAGGTGTCTCTCCCTGGGGAGTTTTTACAGTCTGGTGGGGAGAACAACAATTTCTGTAAATTCTATTTCTCTCCTTTGTGCTAACTGCCATGGACAGATGAACAGAGGGCTGAGGTAGCCAAGGAAGGAGGGTGGACAGCGAGCGAAGGTGATCTGAGGAGGAGGGCGCCTTTCAAAGGGTGGTGGGGAGAGTGCTCCAGGCAGAGAGAGGAAGCCCCCAGGGGTGGGGAAAGAACTCGTTCCTGTGAGGGACATTTGGCTAAAGACGCTGCAGCACAGTTGCTGAGGGGAAACGTGGCCGCGAAGGGCCCGGGAGGCGGGGGACAGACGCACTACGGACTCTCGATGCTAGTGTAAGCCATGTGAGGTGACAGAAGCATGGCAAGCTCGCAGGGGACCGATCCGAATACCACTGGTTGTTTGGCCCAGCGTCGACAGCTGAGACACAAGCTCTGTTAGCCCGGCAGTACTCAAAAAGGAGTGAGTCCCACCCCTCAGGAGGTTTCCAAAAATTGCCGGGGACTTTTTTAGCTGAAAACAATCATTGGTGCTGAGCTCTGCCCGTGTGGACTGGGTGGGGTGCAGGGACACTACACATCTCTCCAGTGAGGGCCTGTCCTGCCTCCCACCTGACTTTTCAGTATTCCCCCTGGGTGGGCAGGGAGACAGAAAAACTTGTTTAGGATGAACCGAGTCTAGATCCTAAATGGTTTTTACACACACAAACACACACACACACACACACACACTCAGTGTTTTTGGCACTTTCCCAGGGACACCAAGGACATTTTGTTACCAAGACTTGTTTACCGATTCCAGACATCGCTTTACCGAGACGCAGGCTTTTGCGTCACCAAGCTCCGCAGTGGGTTCCATGGCTCTGTCACAGGGACTCTCCACATGGGGGCCAGCAGGGCACCCCTCTTTTAACTTAGGTCTTCCAGTACACGTGTGCCTGAATGTTTACTTTTGGAAATTATTTTCTTATTAATCAATGTCCTTTTATCCCTCCTTAATAGTATGCCATGTTGGTTTTAACGTCGGGTGGGCCGGGTTGTTACATTACCTGAGCATTTCACTTCAGGTTAGTAAAGAACATGGTGACTTTCTTTGTTCTAAAGCAAGCTCGTCCGACCCTGCCCAACACAAATTCGTAAGCTTTCTTAAAACGTCATGAGATTTTTTTGCAGCCTTTTTTTTTTTTTTTAGCTCATCAGCTCTCAAAAGTGTGAGTGTATCGTATGTGTGGCCCGAGACAGTTCTTCTTCCTGTGTGGCCCAGGGAAGCCAGGTTGGACACCGCTGTTCTAAAGGATGTTTGGGTTGGCTGCTTGGAGGACCCTTGTGGGGCACACTGTTGGGGAGCCAGCTTTGAAGAGGGGGAGCTGAGGCTTGCGGGGCAGGGGACTGAGGGCTGTGCCCACCCAGGGCTGCACAGCCCAGGTAGAGAGGAGCCTGGGATCCAAGCTGGAAAGCCAGGACTTGCGGCACTGGGTGAGGCTGTCGTTTGGGACCCGGGACGTGGCTCTCGGGAGCTGCTTCTGACGGGGACCCCTGGGGACGAGGGCGCTTACCCGTCCGAGCTCTTTGTCCTCCAAGGCCAGCACGCCTGTGCTTTCTGTGAACAGCTTCACCTTCACGGCAGGGAGGGCGTGGGTCGTCGAGAAGTCGCCCTGGGTGCCCCAGCTGTGGACAGAACCAGAGAGGTCAGCGCGGCGTCTCGGCTGTGACAATGCTCAATTTGGCTGCCTTCTCCCAAGTCAGGGGTTGGGGGGCAGGGTTAACCCCAGGCAGCCTTGGCTGTCACATCCTTCTCTCCTCCCCTCCGAAGCTGCCAGAGTGACAAAAAAGTGTTAATTAACTTGTTAGGCAAATGCAAGACAGATGCTCAGAAAGTTGCCACTGGGTCTTCACAGAGCCGAGGAGGCACCGTGTGGGACTTAGCATGGAATCAAGTTGGCAAGAACACTCCCGCACGCCTTCCTGCACCTCTAATGCACTCCCAGCTACCCCCCGACATGTCCCGGAACCCCTGGCACCCCCAGTGCCTGCAAGCTGCAGTAGATTTGGAGCTGGGGCTTCAGTGGGTCCAAGCCAACACCTGACTTAAGGTGAGACGTCAGGACCAGTGGGGAGGCAAGGAGCCCCATTTCCACTGGCATTCAAAGACGAGATGGCAAGAAGGATGGGTGGGTGGAGCTCAGCCCCGTCGTGAAAGATAGAAGGAGTGATGTGAAACGTCCTTGCCCCTCACGGTCTGCGTGTTGGATCTCCCTAGGCGAAAGCCCGGCTTACGCAGCACCTGGCTGGAGACCAGGCCGGGCCGACGTGAGTCCCGCGTGGGCCCCTCACGTGCGGACTCTTCACCCTGTCATCATTAGCCCCCCGGGCCATGGTCCACTCTGTACCTGCAATCAGTGTGAAGTCCTGGCAGTGTCAACTGGATTCCACTGAGCCCCTGCCCTAAACGCTCCCCCGGCACCTGTCCCCTGGTGCTCAGGATGCAACCAGACCCCTTGGCATGGTCCCCATTCACCGGCTCCTGTGTCACAGGCCTCCTGATAGTGCCACTCAGGGCCGCTGCGTGCAGGGTTCCAGCTGCCTCTGTCGCCAGGCCTCTCCCTACCCTGCTCCTCATTTGGCTCCTTCTTAGGGGCTCCGCTTACACCCCACATTCCCCAAGAATGTGCTCTGTGCTCTCTCAGTGTAGTTCGGTCCCCGTGTTAAACGCTCCTGATCAGATTATTTAATGTTCCACCCTAGCAATCACTGGATTCTTAACTATTGATTTGTATGGTTGTTTAATAGTTGAATCCCCTATTATTCTGTAAGCTTCACGAACACAGAGACTGTTTTGTTTTACTGTATACCTAGTACTTAGCACATAGAAGACACTTAATAACTGTGTGTTGAATAAACGAATGACACCAAATATATGAGTATATGCTCTTACAAAACTAGGATACAGAAATAGATGTAATTTTACATTAAAGATTTTTTTTTTTCATTTTGCCTGGTATGGTGATCAATTTGTATATTCTACAATATTCATTAAAATGCAATTTTTAGTGACGCTATCATATTACACCTTATGGATGCATCGTAATTTATTTAATCATTGTTCTATTACTGGGTTAGACATTGCTTTTTGACTTCTATCTCTGATTATTTCCTTTGGATAGAGACCGAGACAGGAGATCATTTCTTCACGTGTCAGCAGACATCACGGTGTTCTTCCAGCGCCGCGGGAACTGTATTCACCAGTGGGTGCTCTGAAGGCTGGGGACACTTGTCCCCAAAACGATTTCCATAAAGGTGGGGACTGCCCTCCCACCATCTAGGAATGAGAGTGTAGCTCACAGGCCTTCTCGCTCACCCTGGGTGTCCCTGCTCGCTTTTTCTTCT